>JAOXYI010079601.1:0-12390 GCA_028566495.1 Lithophaga antillarum | reverse complement strand
GGGGGAAAAAAAAAAAAGGCTCTTATCATACCACCTCCAAATTTTATATAATGTTAAAATTAAGAGCTGATTAAAACTGAAAAAAAAAAAAAAACAGTTTTGATTAAGGTATCTTTCGAGAAATCAAAGCTAAATTTAGATTCACAACTTTTTCAAGCTAACATAAAAAACTTGTTTAATCTCTTTTAATTAGTCAAGAGAAGGTGTTAGTTACGACGGACAAATTTCAAGTTGTCATACAGCAAATGAAGTTAAGTTTGTATTCTGTACGCTTGGCACATGTATTGTACTGTCAAGTATTCTTACATGCATATAAGCCAAAGTGTTTATTTGAATGATGCCATATAAGTTTTATTTCGGTTTTATTCTTATTCCAAATGAAGTTACACGTGTTCCTTATGTTTATGACCATCAACCCTTCTTACACAGTGTGTGAACATGTATCACGTTTTATACAGCTTAACCAAGATTATTGTTAATTTCTTGTAAAGCATTTCCTATAAAAGTATTTATTAATCAATATTTTATAATGAGTCAAGTTTTCTCGATCAGTCCGATATTTTTTTTCATTTGAGAGAAAAGAAATAAACCCAGCCAGTCGTTATGTAGTAAAGCCAACCGGATTCTAGCCTACCACTTATTAGATGATGACAAAGTACGAAATTTCGTAATTTAAATAAATGTTTACGACAGAGTATGAATTGAAGCTGTATGCTACGATATTTACAATGTCAGTATTAAGCAATTTAAGCTTAATGCCAACACATGACCGGCTTCTGCTATAAGATACAAGAAGCCAAGGAGTTTCAACATCGACCTCTTTACAATCACGAGGAGTTGATGGACAATTATTCCGAGTAACTTGGCGTTTGTCAGCTAATATGCATTTTGAAATAAAAACTTCTTCGACGATTTAAATAATTCCAATTTTTATCAATATTTTACAAACGGACTTTTAAATACATTAAGATAGTAATTACCAGGCAGTTAAATTGGTCATAGTTCATCGTGACTAAAAACTACGTCAATAATTTCTCTAATGTCAATTTGATATTAATAATTTTAAATATTACTTTGTTCAACCATTAAATTTTACTAAGTGATACACATTTTAGATACGTTATCGTTTTATTCTTTTACGTCAGAGTTTGTAAGATAAAGTACGAAACTGACAAATTAAAAAAAAATCATGATTTACACACAAAAAAATATAGTGACGGAGATTTTCAGCATAAATACATGTCATTTATAGTTTTATCCGATTAAGCATTTCCAGTGGAAAACAAAACTGTTTGTGCATTTGTACTTACTACCAATACTGTTGTTGAAAACGAAGTAAAATTAAATATTATATAATAGTATTATTCCATTATTTACATGTACCCTGTATGAGCTGCCTATTAATTTGTTGATAAACAAAAAGATTAATTTAATTTATGATTGTTTATCAAAACGAACATCTTTTTGTAAAATACTTTGTTTTTAGACAAACTGTGCCTGCACCTAGATGTACAAAATAAAGTCTATTACACATTGT
Source organism: Lithophaga antillarum (assembly GCA_028566495.1). NCBI lineage: Eukaryota > Metazoa > Mollusca > Bivalvia > Mytilida > Mytilidae > Lithophaga > Lithophaga antillarum. Next base: position 10,853 of record JAOXYI010079601.1, on the reverse strand, counting down.
TAACTCTCATTCACGTGCTTGGGATAGTTATGGAGGCCTAAGCATATACATGAAAGCCCTGTAATACAGTTAGAAACGTGATATTTAGAATTAATATCGAATGGAAAACGCCTTACATACAGCTTGAATTCTACTACTGTCTGCAGACTTCCTGTAAAAGATTGTTATGTATACATTTAATGTCAATAAATCCATATTATATTTTTATCGTAAGTCGGTTTATCCGAGCAGTTTGTACTTGTATTCTTTTTGTGTAATTGAAAAATTTGAAGAGGAAACAATGAACCAACAAGGCAAATGTGGTTATTTCACTCTGACGACATTTAATGAAATGTTATTAATTTCAACTCTGCCATACAGTGGAATTGCGCATTTTCCGTTATTCCCACAAATGACCGCAAGAAAGGGTCTATCAGCTTGGCAACATGGAAAAGCAATGCATAAAGGGCGTTTATTTCTTTCGTGATAGCTTGTTTTGCGTTAAACTTGTAACTTTTTGTCGCATAACCAATATGGATTTTTTTTTTGAAATTTTATATCCAAATGTAGCATCTTTTTGTGTTGTCAGTGTAGAGGGAATTCAACAAATACGTCAGTCAATAAATATGTAGGAATAGACTGTCTGAGTTTTTTATGGCATAATAATTCAAATTTATAATATTTCATTAAGCTATTAATAAAAAAAATGAGTTTCCCTTTTTTCGACACTGTGTGAGATATCGCAGTATTTTATAAAGTAAAATGATTAAATTTGTCAGATTGACGGTTTTTAATGATATAGTCGCCATTCCTTCCTATGCGAAAGAAGCTCTATAATTATATCAATTGATTTTGTATAACAAGAGGGCAATAATTTTTAACTTAATATTGGTGTTACATCAAGGTTATTTATGTTGCCTTTTTTAACCTTGTTTCTATCAAATCAACTTAAGCGCACGATTATAATTAGATTCTTAGAATGTGATACCAGCAAGACCATATTTAATTACATTTTCAACATATGATGTTCACAATTACTTTAATAAAATTCTTATTTGGTATAAAGAATTCAGAATAATGTTTGCTTTTTCTAAATTGATGGCGAAAGATATTCCCATGTGACATGTCGTTACTTTGATTCGTAAAGTGTTGAGTATATGCGTGCTATCTCGCATATACTTCTGTAACGTGTGGCCTTTTTATCTTTAAAACATTCATCGGGACCAAGTTTACATTAAAAAAAAAGAGGTAAATGGTTACTGATTACATGATTTTATAGCGACTAACAAATTAGAATATTGGGATACTCTGCAGTGTCTATGGTGGTAGCCCACAAAATGATATTATGGATAAATAAATATATAAATAAATATAATTGAAAAGAATGTGTTTAAGCCATTGACATCATTTAAGACTCCCTGCAGTAGACTTTTACTTTCCTTGCCGTTTTCATGGCAATAGCTATAAGATTCGGATGTTCAGACTTGATTTCAAGTATTTCATTATAGGTATAAATCAATGAAATACAATAAACGGGTATAACGCTGTGATAATTTCCATTATTATATTGAAAAGGAAATAAAAAGATTTCCTGCTATTAATTTCAGAAACACACGGACAAAATCAGAAATTGTCTAAAACACAACTAGAGAAGCAACATGCAATTAATGAAAAAAGTCTGTCAAGGTTTTCTTTTCTATACTCTTTCTGTTTATTACAATATGACCATAGACCTTTTATAACAAAGTCTAAACAGGTCGGATACTGATAACATCAAATGAAAAGTTCAGTCATGACTTTGAGTCGGACATATTAGTATTGTTCCATCCCGTAAGTCTCAAAATTTGAATACTGTTGTGATTTGATAGTGCATACATCTGGTGTTGCTTACAAGGGTGGTTATACCTTATCTGATTTACGGCTTGTTACGGGCTTTACACGCTGGACAATACAACAGGCGCCTCACGGGGTATCTGATGTCACTTTCGGTTTGAGTTGTTCTAGCTATAGGTTTCAGTGTTGTGTCTGTTTTTGGCTTCCACATTTGTTTGTGTTTGGTTCTTTGGTGGTAATAGTCCTGTCTGGTCCTCTGGGTGTTTGATTTTTTAACACTGACTTCTGTTAAATATGGGATGTTACATGTAACAGATATAACCATCTTATACAGTTTCCAAAAGTTCAATAAACGGAACGATAACAAAGCGTGGAATCACGATATCGAAATAGTTATAAGGTCTTTTAATAATAAATATTATTTTTAAATTTTCATTTAATGGCTTCTTTAAGAAAAATTAACTCAGCTAGAACATTAAACTAGTTCCGGACGCCCGTTACAACTTGATTGGTATATCTCACGATACATATATATATAATAATATTCACAACCGAAAAAGTTTTAAAAAGGCAGTATTAAATTTAAAATTTGTGTAGTTTTTAAATCAAATATTACACTGTACTTTTTTCTGATTCTGTTTTTTTTTTAATCTATTCAGACAAAAAGAAAAAAATCACTAAGCACTGACAGGAAATTCATTTTTCGGTGAGATCTAATGTTATTGTAACACCATATTTGTTAGCTTTAATAGTTACCCTGATCTTCTTGATTATAATAAGTTCTTCAAGTTGCATTAGTCCTGAGACTATACTCCAAAACATCCACCATGTATACATGATCTGAAAAATGTTTTGAAATGAAATTTCTTTTTCATTCTTTTTTTGGAAAAATAAAAGTTGAATTAATTTATCTGAAATAACTTAGCTTGATTTATTGATTGGCTTGGGGTTTTGCACCACTTTCAGCAATTTTTCAACTGTATCGTGGCGTTCAGTTTTTATTCGGAAACGAAGCCGGAGTACCCGGTGAGAACTTAGGACCTTCGGCAGGGAAACCTTCTCAGTTAAGGTTAAAGTTGAGCACATGTCGTCACTAGCAAGGTTCGAATTCCGAACCCCAATGTTGACACGATAGTACTCTATAGTAGATATAACTAACTACCCAGGCCACAAAATCACTTAGAAATAAACAAAAGAAAGGAATTTTTATATTCAACGAAACTTTAAGGACCACTTACATTGTACAAAAAGTAGTACGAATTTTAACTATTCAGTGTATGATTCTATCGAATATGTTCGGGTGAATACAATTTCACATCAATGAATTTTGCACGATAAAATTTCAGATATTTCACGTTAAACTACAGCATATATTTTCACAGAAAAAGCTTCTTTACTTTTTTTATACATACTGAAAGAGCCAAAATGTGCTTTAGAAAGAAACTTTCCGATTTCTGGCCGTACACCTTTATCCATCTAACATTGTAATGCCTTATTGTTAATATTTGCCCTGGGAAGCTTTATATCTGTCTAAATGACAAATTGTTCAAATCTGTATGTTTCAATACATATCGCCTGAAGTTATTGATACGCCAAATATACTGATCTGAGTACCTTCCATACACTAATGACATCAGTCGTAACGAATCAAAATGTAAACGCTCGGGTAAGATCTTTGTGATAAAATTAAAATAATGTTATTAATATTTCGACATGTTCGTCACGTTTAGTATTAACCTGACAAGAATCGTGTACATATACATGTTCTACAAAAAAAAAGAGTACACGGTAGAATATGCCGTTTACATCACATGTGAAAGAACAAGGTATGCAATTAGAAAAATAACTTTTATCTTTTAAGGGAGTATGGAAGTCGTATTTTTATAATTTCGAGACAGTCATGGTTAGTATTTTCTGTATTATAATTATTGTCATTATTAATACTATTTATATTTGTGTTATTATTAATGTATTTAAATTCTATCAAATCAGAACCTGGTGATTGTTATTGCTAACTAATGCTAAATGGTTATACATGTGTGTTAATTCTGTATTGGCTGATTTCTTTACTACGGAATATATAAAATACAGTAGAGCGGATCTTGGTTTGTTTACCTTCTACAATGTTTTCCAGTCACCCCTTGTTGTTACAAAATGCACTTTGTTAATTAAGGAAGGTACATGGTCTAAAATATAATTACAATAAACTTTGCTTTTCGGTTAAACAAATAAATAAAGTAATTAGATAAAAGTCAAATCTTGCAACTTAGCCTTTGTGTATAAACAATAATTATCACAAAATACCAACCATTATCAATTTACATGCATTTGCATTAAATTTTCGTGACAATGGTACATATATTTGAATGTACTTTTTAATGTTTTCCTCTGAGTGAAAATGAACTTAAATGTTTAACTCTGTTTACATCTTGGGACTAATTTCAGAAAAAAAAATTAAAAAGTATTATTGACTTGCTTATTTAATAACACGGCACAATATGTAGTTTTGTCAGATGAGATTTTTTTTGTCAATAAAAACAATATATAGCGGTAGCTCGCATTCTTAACTGAATCCGTAAACAGTATTTTTATTAACATTTCAAGACTGGAATATCCCGCCGAGGGTTGCATGATTTCGATAATTACTTCAATCGGTTTGTTTTGTCACTATATCTTGGTAAACAAATGGCACTCCAAGTGAAATGTTTGTAGAACCCCCAATTATCACGACAAGTGTGACCACAAGTAGGAGATCCTAAAAAAGATTCCAGTCATTTGCATTAATATCAATTTAAAACTTATTTTCTTTGTAACGGGACATTTCAATCGATAGTTAAGAACAAGGCAACTATACGGATCGTAAACATTCATTATTTAGAAGTTTTCACGACAATGTTTTCATCAGCTGGTACTTTAACTGATTTAAGATTAGTTATTGAACTGATTACTATAGCAGTATATAAGTTGTTATCCAGTAATGCAGAACATAATTCAATAATCTTGAGTAAACAGTTTGATCTATTGACTTATGTAACATCTTCTATGATAAATTGCAGGTATAATTGATAATTACAGAACATAATTACAAGTGCTTGGCATAAAATGAACATTGCTTCTCGAATACAAGTATTGTAAGCGGTAATATCATTTTATGTCAGAGAGAATATTCAATAATCGAGTATAAATAAGTTTTGTATCCATCACATCACTTTTAAAAACCACTAAAAATTGATATTGAAAATACGTTAATAACAATCATTCTATCGTTGACCCAGTGTTGCTGACGCCGATATCTGCAGGGTTGAATCGACGTAAAAGAGCCTATATTTTCATAGTCGTTTTTACTTTTGATCAACGATTAAATGTTATCGATGTGTTATCGACATCGTTTAATTGTTTTTTCTAAGACATCGAATAAATTTCGAAGATCAACGTTAGAATGACTTCTTTCGGTCAGACAGTCATTACTGGGGTAGTGTATAGAACTGTTGACACGTAGCAGTTAGCTTGTAAAGGTAACTAACTCATTAGTGAATGAGACCGCTTGAATACTTTGAATGACTGCTGCCACTTAGCAGTTAGCTTGTAAAGGCCAGCGATTTTGTTCAGGTAGTTATCTTAGCTAGTACGCAATAAGCCACCAGCAGTGTTTGACCTTGTATGTGTTTTTGTCCTCAATATTATTACTTTGTACATGTGTTTGTTTATGCATTGTTGTTGTGGACTGTCATCTATAAGTTGAAATGTATTTGGTCATTTTTGGGATCTGTAGGAGTGTCAATTTGAGACGTTTTTGTCCTATAAGTTCTGTTTGTTGAAGTCATTAGTAAACATGTCCTGGTGAAATATAAAAGGTACCTTTAACGCATTAACGTAACCATTCTTATAACTTGTTATCACAAAATAAAAAGTAAATACAGTGCACAATATCGGCATTTCGTCGTCCTAGAAACCAATGTTTTTATCACTAATATTTTAACCAAATAATTCTTTGTTTAAAAAAGGTGTTATTGAATTTAATAGCGTAATTCAAGGTTGCAGTTTCAAAAGAGATTGAAAACTATAACTTACTTTGTATCTAAAGAGATTTAATCGCATATTGTCGTACCATCATAGAATATAACATTTTTATATTTAAACATAATTATTTGTGTTGTTGAAGTGTTGTCATACCTTCTGTCACCTTGAAATCAAAACTATAAATGTCCGAAATTCCACGCGCATTCAATCTTATCCATTCTAAGCTTGCTTCTTTCACATAGAAATAGAACACAGTACTATCACCGTCAATATCTGTCCATCCATTGCCAATATCAATGGTGAAATCGGTAGTTAAGGATGTTCCATTGGATGGTGTAATCTAAAAATAAAAATAACTCGATAGTTTCCACCCAAAGATGACTTCTTTCACATAAAACAAAAACACAAGTCTACAATATCTGTTCTGTCCAGCCCTTGCTTTTATAGATGGTGAAGTCAACTGTCAAAGTCAAATATGGAGTGTATAACAGAAAAATAAAAATAAGAAAGTCGTAAGTTAATAGTATCCAACAAACCAAGGATGGGTTTTTCTTTCGCATAAAACAACAGCACAGTACTATAATATCTATGTCTTTCCACTCCTTGCCTTTCTCGACGATGAAGTCAGCAGTTAAAGAAAAAAATAAGGAGGTACAGTAGTAAATAACTAGAATAGTAACCAACAATTCTAATTCCAAATAAAACACAAAAAACCAAAAAGATTTTATTCTTTTTTACTTCTTCGTGGACCCCGAATCTCAAATCCAAAATCAAAGACCTCATTGCACATCTACAGGTGATGAGCAACAATCCTGAATCAAAATAAAACACCAAAACACAAACAAATGTGGGAGGAGTTTATTATGTTTCGACCTTTTTTGTTCCTTTAAAAAGCCCAGACCCCAAATCCAAGACCTAATTTTGATTTACAGATTATAGGCAACAATTCTTAACCAAAATAAAACACCCCTAAAAATAGATGTGGGAGGAGTCACACGCTAATGAATATATTTCGACATTTTTTGGCCCTTAAGTGGAACCTAAAACATAAAATCGAAATTCCAAAACTTTATTGCACATCTACAGGTGATAAGCTACAACATGAAACCAAACAAAATTTAGTGGCCAAAAATGTGCGAGGAGTTTGTGCTCCAAGAAAGTATAATGGATAGACAGACAGACAGGATTGAGGCAATCGCTATATCCCGGACCTTTCATTCAAAAGTGCGCGGATACTAATACGATAGAGGTTAATTACTTTTATTTCATATGTTTGGCTATTTCACAAAAGAAATATAGTTATCTAACCATCAACGTCTGGCTATCTATTGCCTACATGGACAGTGAAAGTTAAAAAGTAATGTTCTTTAGGGTCCAATATCAACTTGAAAAACATTGTGTATTGTAAAAAGTAAAACATAAATACTAAAATATGTTTTACTCTGACTTTTCAGATGATCAGTGTGGAAATCGTGATAGGAAGTAGAGAATGAATGCTACTGGATTAGAAGCAAGGTATTTTGTTGACAGTTTCTTATTGATAGTTTAGGACTTCTTACCATTATATCTCCAGTGGTGGGTGGTGTGTTGATGGTGATGTACACATGTTGTTCATTATTCTGTCCATTATCTAAGGCAAAAGCTGACGCTACAAAGACAAACTGAGTTCCTGCTGGCAACGATGAACCGCTAGAAAGATCAAGGTAGAGTGAAAAGTCCCTATTACTGACTGCTTCTGATGTTTCCTGTACAAGTGCATGGTCAGGCAGTAGAGTTGAAAGATCAATGGAATCATAACCTTCCGAAATATCAAATAAATCTATGTTACTATTTTCCTGCAGCGGTAAGATCAAAAGCTGAACATTTAGACTTCCAAATAAAGCAAACATGTACATTCACTTATAACTATATAATCACACTTTTTGACATAGGAAGCATTGTTTGCTACAAGTGAGAAAAACTTTGTGTACATTTTCAACTGTCACTCTGGTGTATGATGGCAATTTGAAATTTAATGAAAACGGAGGTATACTAAACATATCAAATAAACGTATCCATCGATAAAACCAATTTCAGTGAGCACGACACATGTTTCTGGAATAACCTTCATCAAGCTACGCAATGAAATTATTATATCAGAGCGTTTTGTGCTACTAAATAAAAATTATGCAAACTTACACTATCTTACAGTTTTTAATCCTGATATATTAAACAACGCAGAAATATGTATACTATATGGAGACGTCAGAATACCAGTTACTGATAACGGGCTAACAAGACAACCAAAACAAAAGAGAAACACGAAATGAAACGAATTATAGATCGGACAACAGAAACTCCCATATAAAATCTGAAGTGAGATTAGATGTATTGATGGGCTAAATTTTTATAGTTTCATAGTGCCATACAGCAGGCACTTCTTAATAAATATGAGAGAAGAAAAACTTCTATAAAGGCTTAACATGATAACAAACGATACTAACTAACTAAGATGTTTAGATGCTTGGTATGAAGAAACATTACTACAAAGCATAAATACCATTTTTTGAGGTACTGGACCATGTCATAATTACCGGACCATAACTTGTCACGGTACATGGAATCCTTAACTTATCACCAGGATTGATAATAATACTGGCTTGTTGAACATCAACAACTGGAGGTAAAACGTTGACTATTTCTACAGTTGAAGTAAAAGAACCAGAACGTTGTCCAACATTCATTATAACTGTCCATATCAATCTGTAATGGTATTGAAAAATTTATAGCTCTAAAAACAATTAAAAACTATAAATTGTTGCTCTACAACTTGTAGTAATACACACACATATAAGGGATTTGACCCAATCGAAAAAGTGAACGATCACAGTCTATATTTTATGTATATACATGTATCTAAAACACCTGCACATAATGATAAATCAATAGAAAATGCTTTCAACTGCATGAATAAGCCCGACCCAAGTATGAAATAACGGCATGACACGTGTCTAATAAAATCAATATAGTACAATAAACTACGTCTTTTGTAGGTCATCTCTAAACTAAGGTTTATCTCCCACATGCAAAGTACCCTTAGTCTACCTCTAAACTAAGGTTTATCTCCCACATGCAAAATACCCTTAGTCCACCTCTAAACTAAGGTTTATCTCTCACATGCAGAATACCCTCAGGCCATCTCTAAACTAAGGTTTACCTCCCTCATGCAAAGTAGCTTTATGCCATCTCTAAACTAAGGCTTATCTCCCTCATGCAACGTACCCTCAGACCTTCTCTAAACTAAGGTTTATCTCCCTCCTTCAAAGTATGCTTAGGCCATCTCTAAACTAAGGTTTATCTGCCTCATGAAAAGTACCCTTCGGCCTTCTCTAAACTAAGGTTTATTTCCCTCATGCAAAGTACCCTTAGGCCATCTCTAAACTAAGGTTTATCTCCCTCATGCAAAGTACCCTTAGGCCATCTCTAAACTATGTTCTTTTATCAAAACTTTTCAGTTTACCTCTGTCCAATATTCAAGGTATTTGCTGGAATGATTACCCTTTCGTTTAAGGAAAATACTGTAGACATTAGAACAGTCTGATTCCCCTGCTCCGTAAAACACGGGAAATTGTTTTCCTGTAAACAAAATAATAGGCTAAGACAATATTACATGGGCTACTTTATTTTATACAGATAATTTTGTAAAACGTTGGAGGACTAGCTGATGAAAATTGAATGAGTTGAAATAAAAATATTTCTGTTCAGAACTTTAAGTAGTATGATTAATGATGTCATGCGTTGAACGTGTATTGATGTTGAAGAAATATATAGTTATGACAGCGTAGTCATGTCGTAATATTTGCAAAATTTAAACCGTTGGATTCATATAAAAACCTTTTGTTACGTTACACCTTATATTTGTAATATGTTGAATTCTATTCGATAAGCTGAGGTTTATGAAAAATATTGGAATACGAAAAGAAAAACTGGTATTTATATTCGAAATTTATCAATAAACCGTAATTGATGCTAAAACTGGATTGTTTAATAAAAGTTCTTATTATTTTCTCTTTTTCACCGTTGCAAGTGAGTTTTGGTTTTACAGTTTTGATGAAAATTTGGATTAACCCAAGCTGAAAAAAAGAAACAAAAACAATCTAATCTTTCGCTGGATAACTGAGAGCTAAAGCACGTCGATAATAATTTTATAATACATGAAATATTAATCTCACATATTTGCAAGTCCAAATGTAGAATGCTGGTAGGTTTTTCCTATCAGGGTCTATTGAAACACCAGCATCTAATACTACTTCCTGGTCAGGTGAAAACACCATGTAGTCTCCTCCATCAATATATACAATTAAAGGTTTGCTGATAGTGTGGAACACCACTGTATCTTCTGCAGCCGCAGAGGGATTATCTTCCAAGAAAGCTACAATAATGATAATAATTATTATTACAGATGTGTATCTTCATAGTAAAGAAACTCATATTCTAGCTAGAATTAAACATAACATGGTTATAGTTTGGTACTACTGCATCATCTGATAAAACTGAGTTTATTCTTGTTTGATTGAGTGAAAATGTCTGCAATAAAGACTAAATCAAGCATGATTTTTATAGTCAGTAACTTTGGATGGTTAATCGTCTGAAAAAAGCTTCCCACATAATCGAGTATATATCCATGCGGAGGTATTCACTCTAAATCATTTGACAGTGAATGATTGGGTAAATAATAAACTGTAATGGTTAGATGTGTAACTGTGCATGGTGCACTCTAATGTTGTCTAAGGTAGCTATGACAACAGAACAGTAATCTTTATTTGTATTTTTCTTTGCCCTATCTGTATGAAATCTTATCAGGTGTCTTTTATTTCTAGTGAACCTTTTTATTTCTAGTTGTGACTTTTTTCTATTTAATGTTTTCCCGTCCGTCGCAGAATCAGCGAAACCATCTTCAAATTATCAGTCTATAAATACCATTAATGGTAACAGTGTATATTGTTCCACCTCTCAATGTGTTTGGTCTGATTGCAGCTATT
>JAOXYI010079491.1:0-12390 GCA_028566495.1 Lithophaga antillarum | reverse complement strand
AATAAGCTATAAAGGGATCAATTTATATAATAATGATGCTTTTATGTAAGTGTGTGATGTTAGCATGATGCCATTGAATGTTACGTGAGTTTGAGCATTTTCACCGAATTTGGAGGTCACATTATGTCCTTATCGCAACTTGTCATTTATATATGTGCATTAAGATATAACTGATAATTTAAGGAGCCATGTCAGTCAAGGTGGATTACCGAAATAGATCACTGATATGTAGAAAAATATTTTTTCCAGTTAATCCTTTCAAAAAATGCCTTAAAAGTTTTTTTGAAGTGCTATTGTAGAAATCAAGCCTCTATACCGTTTATTTGCTATTCTAGTACCAACTTAAAACATTGTACCTTTATGCAAAAATGCAGGAATTGATACTGTGTGGTATTGCTACTTGACTTTAATTTGTTGTATTACTTCATCTAATCCTTCAATTTTACAGACCACAATACTGGAACTACAGAACCACATAGGAGGAAGAATAAAGACTCTTAATTTTGACGATGGCCTTATCGGTGATGGTAAGAGTATAAATCTTTACATCTGCCCGTAGGCCTTGCTCTGGGCTAGGTGTGCTAGACTCCAGCCTGAACTGACAATTATTGCCAGTATTCCTGCCGAAGGTCGGATTTTCGCCACGTACTTTGGCTTCCTTCTCGTCTCCAATAAAATTTAGAATAAATAAACATATTCAATTTTAAGCAAAGACAAAGATGGATACCAATACAGACAGATAGATTTGTCGGTAGTTTTCAATTCCCTTTTTGTTTCGAAATTTTGCATTTTTCTTTTTTTACAGTTTCACGTTAGTTAATTATGCCTAATAAAAAGGAAGACGCCTGTCGTTCTACAAAGAAGACTTCATTTCTCAAACTTCCGTACATTCTTTGTACGGACAAAAACTGTCGCAAATGTGTCTATCTGAGCTAAATGTAGTCTGTTTTCACAATAATTGTTATCGTTCGTCGTAAGTATCTATTTGTTGTATACCAATTTCATTTAATACACTTTAATAATCATGGGGGAACAATTGAGTTACTTAGGAAGGTTTGATCAGCCAAAAGTAAAAAGGTAAGTATCAAGTTTAATCTTTTTTTTTTCAAACCGTTGTACATTAGTAACACATACACCTTGAGATTTAAGTTCGTCGCATATTTCAGCGACATTCTGAAGATACTGACTTCTGTCTCTGATGATACCTTTGCTGCTTTGTTGCAGTGTGATATGAGGAGACGATGAAACAGAGTAGTTCAAAATTTGATTTAAATTGAGCAAATTTTCTGACTGTGCTTTACTGTTACATTCAATTAGTTAGTTACCGGATCTCATTTTGGTAATATTTTAACAGTTCCAGCGACACTTTAAATATTTTTATGGATGGTGAGATTGAAGAAATTGGTTTGTCATGTGAACCACTGAGAACAACAAATTTCGGCAACCTGTCATCCTCAGGATAGGATACACAGCCATCATTTCTTCATTCTTTTCTTTTGGTATACACGAGCGGAGCGTATTTAATGTGGCTAAATAGAAAGCGTACTCCTTGACTGACCCATGAGCCACCGTTTTCTTCAATCATCCTGCATAATAATGGTTTTGATTGTTGACATAACATTACATAAGTTACAAAGGAAAGCAAATTGAAAAGGATGAATTGGATTGCTCGGCGTGACCAGCCGATTGATCGGACCGGGCCCATCCGACCTCCTGTCTAGGTGATATTAGAGCCAAAGCAGCTTATTGAAACTGTACCCTAGTCCATCCGGGTATTACATCGCCATGAAGGAGGTTGGGTACAGTCCTCATCCACCACGATCTCGTCAACCGCCGACACAGATCGCAACCCACGGCAAACAGCTTGAGGGTCTATTTATTACCCCCCCCCCCGGGCACCCCACGGGGGCTAAAACTGCCGATGTTTGTGTGCTAAAGAGTGCCATTATAGGGTGAATGCGAGCAATTACTTACTGCATTCAAATAATTCTGAAATTCGTTTTAATTTATTGTTGAATTATTTGTCACTTGGCTTTTAACGATGTCGGTAACCAGGATACCGATTAAAATATACAACGACGTCATCCCCCGGGGATACCCGCGGTATAGAAACAGGCTCAGATTCTACACCTAGCGGGGTAAGATCCCTCCTAAACAGAATGTCTGCCGCTTGTGCGGGATAATACGTACACATGCAACGTCGGTTGGATGGGGACATGAAATCCGAGGTCCAGTGTTGGGAAAATCCACAGTCTGCACGTTAAAGAATCCTTGTAACAAAGCTATTCGTGAGTGGTCCGTTAGTGACCAGTAGCAAGGCTAAATTTCCCGTCCCTACCCATGTATCCTGCTTTTCAAGTGGCAGTCAAAATGTTCCGTCCAATGATCTCTCCCATTCCTCATTTAATTATTAGTGTTGATTAAGTTGTTCACGTTCTGAATATACCTGAAATATTGCTCGACTGACGTTAAACAACAACCAATCAATCAATTAATGACGACATATAGGTGGCAGTAAGAAAAAAAACTTCAGGTGTAACAACGAACTCCTCGAAAATAGTATGTTATTGATACCAATGTGCAGAAAGAAAGAGAATATATTTGTTATATTCGCTTTGTGTTTGCAGCTGGTGCAATGAGAATTCCTCCTGTACACTTTGTGACAAAAGGATACCTTAAAAGATTCAATATTGAGATGGTAGAGTGGGAAAATTACAACCCCAAAACTTACCTTTATCTGTATGGAGAGAAGATACGAGCTGAGGGTATGGCTATCCTCTAGTGAAGTAACGATCTTTAATGTTTTTATTGACATGTATGACAAGAAAAGACTTTTAATTTAGGGACTCTAACTTCTGCCGTTACTATCTTAAGTATGCGTCTGTTTTTAAGAAGTGCATGGGAATTTTCAAGTGCTTGTTCTTCGCAGAAATATTTGTACATTATATCAATTGTCTGTCCATTTTTATCTATTATTAAACTTTTTAATGTTCCAATTGAAATTATTCATGGGAACTGCTTTAAAATCTTAATTTCTCTCCGGATATGATATTTAAGTATCTGAGTATCCATTAAGCATTCTTCTTCTTTACTATTTACAATACCGAGTGGTTTTTACTCTCTGCATATCTTACTGAATAAATACATAAATAAATAAATAGATAAATAAATAAATAGATAAATACATACATACCTACAACGGGATTAGTAAGTAGAATGTTTATGGTATGCATTTCTTGGAATTGGTTTTGAAATGAGCTACATAAAATATGATGTTGCCATATTCTAGTGAAGTACCTAACATGAAATCATGTAACTTCATATATTTTTGTTTTAGACTGGAGGAAAAATGGATACGCAAGGTCATCAGAATTTTTCAAGGGTTGGGACAGCCAACTTAAGACCCTAACAAAGTTAGAGAGAGAAGGAATATCAGGAATCGGTGAGTACACTATACCACATGGTCTCATTCAAAACCCTGAATTTGGGAAATATTAATAACAAGAATAATGGATATGCCAAGGAGGCAAGCAAAAATACATAAGATAATAAAACAAAACATGAACATCACAACATTAATGTTTAAAACACATTAGTAGAACAATGTGCAGCCAAGACGAACAGAAAGTATTCAATGAAGCTCAGCTTCGATAACGAAATGATGATTAATGTGTAGAAAATAGGGGAAAACCATAACATTTGCTGCCTTAAATAGAAAACAAAGAGTAAATACTAATCTGCTAAAAACAATTCCTATCCGGAAAATAAATGTGAGGAAATATGTAACCTGAGCAAAAACAAATAAAAAAAAAAAAAAACAAAAAAAAAAAAAAAAAAAAAAACACACACAAAACAAAATATAAATAAATAAATAAATAAATAATAAAAAAAACCTAAATAAGACAACATGAACTGTATAGAAAAATGATAGTGAAATCAGAGTAATAATAGATACGTAGATAGCAAGGATTCTTTTCAGGAATTTTCTTATTTTTACTTAAAGCTTACTGTATACAAAAAACAATTCAGAAAATTCTTTTCAATACGTTACAATTCTGTAAAACAAATCACATAAACAATCGTGAAAAGACATAAAAAAAATGAGGTTAGATGTGTTTATTTCAAATTTAGAATTTACAAAAGTCCTGAAAAGAATAAAATTTTACTTAAATATTAAAGCAGTGCACCTTTTGGAAAAGTCCATATTTTGCAGTAGACATGATAACTTTAGTATTCATTCTGAGATTGTCATAACACGCACAACTTTATTCTGAACAGTTTTCTGAAACGCTAGTTGTAGACATAAGTTGTCGTGGTTGACACTGATGGCTTCATATTACCTTTGATGGTTAATGGAGAATATTGTGTACGTCATATAGAAGTATAATGAATGCCTTTTAAAATGGGTGACTTATTACACGTAAAAAAATAAGCCGTGCGTAACTTGTAGCTGAAAATATCTAGATCTGTTTTTCTCTTTTTAGATGACTACTTTACGAAAACAGTAGAACCTCTTGTACATGAATTGTGTGAGAATCTTCGAAAATATCCAGACAGTGGCTGGGACAGATGGGTACAGAAATGGAGTACTTTATCCATTGACGAATTCCTTAGAACTGACAAATACCAAGATCCAAAAGGGGTGAAGTACAGACCATGGCCTGAAGCAGCTGTGGAAGGATTTCGGGTAAGTACAGACCATGGCCTGAAGCAGCTTTTGAAGGATTACGGTCAAGTACAAACCATGACCTGAAGCAGCTGTCAATGGATTTCGGGTAAGTACAGACCATGGCCTGAAGAAGCTGTCGAAGGACTTCAGTATATTTAATTCTTTTAGTGACTTCTCAGAAGGAATGTATGTTAAACCTATCTATTTGGTTTAAATCAACAAACTTTATTACCTTGAAACCTATGTTTTGGTTTAATTCAAGACTCGTTATTACCATTACGTTGTTGTCACATTATAGGACCCCATAATTATCTATAAATTTATATGTATCTGTTGATTTATGTAGTACAGAAAATTTTCCAATATATACAGATCAAAATAGAGAAATACGACAGCTTTCAATCGGACTTCGTATTTGAGTGGTTAATCGTTTTATTGTCAGAACTCTTCGTACACTAATTGTGTTTCAGCGACTTATTTGCCAATCTATGTTTATTATTTGTCTTGAACTATCAGTCCTCAGGTAACAAGTTTTCGTGCTATAATTTACGTTTCCTAAGTTTTATGACAAAATAAGTCGACATTGAGCATTTTTATGCCTAAGTACAGTCCTTTTCTGTTGACGAATCTAGAATCCTTTGTTATTCCATGTCCTGTGTTTCTTTTCTTCATATATTTGACTTTCTCATATTTCTGTTTATTGTTCAGTATTTACGACATAAAAAGACCTTTTTCGAATTGGGTCGATTATCTAACGTCGATGTTTACTGGTAAATACGAACATTTATCACACTCCCCCAATGCCTAACTTGTCCAGGAATAGTCATATCACCGTGTGCACATGGTAAATCTTGTATCATTGAATGACCAAACACAATCGTGAATCGAACTGATTTTATTGCTAATGTCATTTCAGATTTTGATATGAGGTTTGCCTTTGTCATGAAAAACATATTTGAATCTTGATGCTGCTGTGATAAGATGCCACAAATTTACAAAGCGCTATTCTTCTGAAAATGTAGCCCTCTTTTACAGAAAAAAAATCATCCTTAAGTTTTGGGTTGATATTTGAGAATATCTATTTACAAAAGCTAAGTCTAAATGTAAAATGATTCGGCTTAGGGACATAACAATTTTGCAGGGATCTAGATACGTTTATCCCTTCGAAAGAAGTGTTGTTGCGTATCTCCGATTCCTAACTGGTGAATGTATAAATACCCTAAAACTGGTATGTGTACCCTGACTGAAAACTTTATCCAGAGAAATGCTAGCGAGAAGACAAATGTTGGTCTTTGCAAAAGAATATTTCACGGAATAAAGGTACAAAGGTTAGAAGAAAAAATTGACAGATTAATTATAGTGTACGATAGAAACTCACCAGTGGAGAGGAACAATCATTTGAAGGAGATGCTGTTATAGTAACCGTACCAGTGACCGTCATTAGCAACTATTACAGGCAACATTGTCTGCAAAATCGCAATATCTAATGTAAAGCAAGACCATTCATAGCCACTTTTTTTGTATCATTTGCAATGCAAAATATGTAGCAATGTTTACAAGGCATCGTTGCGTTGAAAGAATAATGCTAATGTTACAGTCATATATATATATTCGTTATAATGTCTTGGAGAACAAAACGCAAAATGCTGATTAATCCAAGCAAATCCTTGTATTTTGTAATTTACCATTTCATCTTATTTTCTCTTTAAATTTTGTTTGTTACTTTTGTGTGTTTTTGCTTCACATTTAAGGGCATAATGCTTTGTAACTGGGTGGTACAAGAATATATGTTGTCTGAAATCAATATGCCAATTGGATCAAAATAGTGACGAACAGTTCTTCATAAGTTATCTCTTTTCATATCAAGCCGATCTAAGATCAAATATGTCCATCATGGGGCATACAGGTATTTTTTGTTTCTGATCAGCTGAACTATTTACAGTTTTTTTGTGTAAATCCACTGAATTAATTCAAACCTGTGTAGAAGGACCTATGGACTATACTCTATCATATCATACTTCCATGTGCCACTTAGAAATTGTGAAAGTATCTTAATTTTTGTGTAGCAATTTCAGTGGTTAAAGAGACGATCGTAGGTTTATGTTTCCTTAAATTTTCGGGTTTCAAGATGTTTATTTATAGCTGTTTTAAGAATCGGATTGTAATTTTGTGGACTAAATGAACCACGAAATCCAGAAATATTGACACGCCATGAATAATAATTATTTACAGTATTCAATAATAGCGAAGAGTGGCCATAGGGATGCGATAAGAAAATCTCGTTAAATTCTCATAAAATGTCTTCTTAAGCCGCAGTTATGTAAATATAGTAATATGTTGCATGAAACGTGATTGGAAAATTGAGAAAAAAATGTTATAAAATGATAAATCCCAGATTCATCTGGATCAAAGATCGATGCAAACGTTTGATATATGTATATGAAATTAAATATATATATATTATTCAATAGTAGCAGCAAAAGTGAATTTCAGAAATATTGTGAGTGAAACATATCTGTAACATGGCAAATGAACGTAATGAAATCGGCCATAGGAACAATGAATCCCAAGTGCAAAAAATTAATATACCTTTCAATGGATAGAGAGCACAATCATTCAAAATAAGCATTTTGCACAATTCAGTGTAGGAGGTAAAGATTAAAATTTGTTCTTATTTAAGTGTCGGCTGCCCTATATACCGTGCCTCATGGGTCATATTATTATCTTCAAAGAATGTTCTTTTTATTACAACTTCAAAATGATGGAGACAAGTTTATTGATGGAGAATATTTATGATATGAAGAATCAGATTTGTTCCAATGAAATACCTTCGTTCTATCTAATCAAGTTCAACATAAAAACAGAAGAAAACTGCGGTAAAATGCAAACATCATAGATCAGAGTTTGATTTTGATCCTCCCAAACGTTTTATATGTTTGGCTTTCCAATATTTTTGATCTCGAGCGTGCCTGATGAAGGTTATTGCAGAAACACGCGTCGTGCGCACTGAAATTGGTATCATACGTTTATATAATCACAAGACAATACCATACACATATACGCAAACGCCAACACAGAATCGGGATTTTATAATTGGTTTAAACGTTTAACCAAAAGTTCTTCAGAATCCGAAAAGCAAATTATAACATTTGCCGTGAAGTATTTTTTTTCTGAACTAGAAATTATGGAGATTTCAGTTCCATCTGTCCTAAGATAAAAGAATTTCACTTTGATTTTTTGACAGAAGCAAATCACCATTAACTCAACATATCATGAGAACTCATAACTTTTTGATAACAGGTTTTTATTTTATCTGGTATTTAAGACCAATTTTAGTAGTTAATCATCGATATCACTGTTATTTTATTGAATGGTACAGTAATTCGGAATACATATAGAAAAGCAACATCTGTTCGTAAGTAACTGATAATTGTTTTCCTACATATGGTTAATTCGCTCGAAGACAACTCGAACTCAATCATAATAGTGAGAGTTATCTTTATGTGTAAATTGACAGCTAATTGACAATTAAACTTAAAATTTACACAAATGTTTCACTTTCACTTTATTTTATTATTTTGTTGTTATTTTTTTTTGTTGATGTTGTTGTTGTTGTTGTTGAAACTGCTTGCTGTTTGGTATCTTTTTTTTTCTTTTTAAGTATCCGGAGATCCTCCGTGTTTCACTGGATCTGTTTTCTCGCTTGTGTGAAGACTCCTGCTGTCGATTTTTCAATCTAGCAATTATTTTTGTCTTTCTGAGAATAACTTTAAACTTTTTTCGGATGTTTGGGTTCGTATTCTGTTATACAGGGAACAGTCCTAATAAAACTATTAGATGGGTAATCCCAACATATCTTACATTCACGGATGAAATATAAGCAAACACAAGAGTTTCAATAAAACTATGTATATAATTTCTTGATTTTATAGGTTTGCAGATATATTTATCCAATGGAAAAAAGTGTGGTTGAGTACCTCAGATACGTTACTGGTGACTGGTGGCCTGACGTTCTTGAACATCCGAAAGCTGGTATGATTACCCTACCTGAAAAATTTATCCAGAGAAATGCTAGCGAAAAGACGAATGTTGATCTTTCCAAAAGAATATTTTACGGAATAAAGGTACAACGGATAGAAGAAAAAGTTGACAGAGGAGTTATAGTGTACGGTCGAAACGTCACCAGTGGAGAAGAGCAACCATTTGAAGGAGATGCTGTTATAGTAACCATACCACTGACCGTTTTAAGACAGATTGATGTTCTCGTTAAAGGTTTTGATATAAACTATCAAAAAGCTGTTGCTAACATTCATTATGTTGCGATAACGAAAATACTTCTTCAGTGTCGCACTAGATTTTGGGAAAAAGAAGTCGGCCACGGAGGTGGAGTTACAAAAACAACGCTACCGATAGGAGAACTGTATTATTTAAAACAACAGGGCATCCAGACAGATCGAGGGTTGCTTTTGTGCTATGCATGGGGACAAGATGCACAAATTTTAGGTGCACAGAAGGAGCAAGAGGCCATCGAAAGTGCGATCAGGCAAATATCTAAAATACACCCAGAAATTACAACAGAGTTTGAGACTGGAAAAGTTCAAGCTTGGTTTAGTGATTCGTCCGAGCAGGGAGGATTTGCACAGTTGCTTCCTTATCAGTATTATGATTCCTTGAGAACATTAATGACTCCCATTCATCCTATGTATCTTGCTGGAGAGGCTATATCCTATTCACATGGCTGGATTCAGGGAGCACTCGAATCAGGTCTGATCGCTGCGTATAATCTCTACTGTCATGACAGAAAACACCTGAAATAAAAATTATTGCGCTTGTTATGGAAAATACTTCCTCTAGAACAATATTATTCTGGACAGTTAAAAAAGAAATCATTGTGCTGGTCAACATTTTCTCTCCTTATGTTATTAGAATAGTCATTTTTGCAATAAATGGATGTTTTCTGATATAATAATAATATACCTTTTTATAACGAATAGTCTTCCAAACATCTTCCCACCATATATTTACCTCTGTCATACCATTGGTGGTGCCACGACAAATGGTTCCCGAGATCGGCAAACTCCGACCACTTTAATGTAACCGATCTGTTATTTAATTTTATTTTATAACTCTCGCTGTACTTCATTCTTATTGACTAATACCCCTAGATACGCTTCCTGACATAACGTTATATTCACCGCGCATTTCTGCACATGAGGTTGATATAACATTCCAAAGCCTTTCGGTCGATCTTAATTTAGAAATTATGGTATTTCTATGCATGAATGATAAACGTTCTTATAGTTAATTTATATTTTGATGGTAAAATAAACATTTCGGATTTTCTTTACAGCTTTATTATTGCAACCATTAAAGCAATCAGGCCACAGATTGTACAAACTCTTGGCAAAAAGTATACATTGCCAACAATCAGTTCGGTACTATGTACGCATGCGCGAGTTTAGAGACACGATATCGATATAATCTTTATAAAGAAAAACTTCTGAAAATTATTTTCAAACAATATTTTTCATTCTTTCTTTTCAAAATAATTGTTAGTTCATGTTATTTATGGATTCTTTAATTTTTCATTTATCCAGTGGTGTTTTCTTTTTTAAAATAAAATTTAAACTTCTTGCTTCCATTTGATATTTTATGTACTGTGGTCAAAACATTTTTGAGCCCGTTATTCCCTTGGGAAAATATCAAAATTTATAAAGCCGACGTTTTTTAAAAAATCTATATAAAATATTTCGTCTTACTGATATTGTTAGTCCCAGTTATAAATAAAAAGACCAAACTCTAAACTTTTTCCTGATACAAGTTTTACAAAAATTAAATAATGTTTTCTTGCTTCCAAATTCATTTGAAAATTCCGTTATTTTCTGTTCGCTTTCCGCTAGCCGATATTAACGTAGTGTGATAAAGCGTGGTATTACTAGGATATTATTCTGGTAATTAAAAGAAGAGAATTATATAAATTATATAAACAAGTTTATAATTCCCTGTTAAAACTAAAGAATTCTGATTCAACACTGTAGAAAATAAATACGGAAATGCGAATTGTAAAGCAATACACAGATATCAGAGATTTATTCTCGCAACGATAATGAACTTTATTTTTCACTGGTGTTAAAACCCATGATCGTAACTAGTGACGATCATCCCAAGATGGAGGATGAGAAAAGCACTACGATCATTTTTTCATTATAACTACCCTTACATAGCGTATTTTCAAAAAGCAAGTCGGCAAAAAGCAACTCTTTGAGATGATCTACTTGCAGGCTTCAATTTAATCTTATACTTCACTCCGTTACTGATAAAACGAATATCAAAAATATGACGATGATGATCGTAACTTGAAAATTCTAAAATTGGAGAAGATCGTAACTTTCAGCTAGGATGACCGTAACTGGCAAGTTTAATATTTTATTCTACGCCGTTCAATGCTCAGATATGTTAATCTGTTTACAAATAGGTGCACTGTAAATAAAGACTTAGCATAAAGGGGCGTAATAAAACGCGGAAACAGTAAACAGAACAGAAACCGCGAACATAGACTGCATTTGATGATTATGAAGGTATTCAAAAGCCAAGCGGTTTAAAACAATTTTTTTTGTTTTGTAATCTGACAAGATCTGAGTAGCAAAGTTATACTTCATTAATCGTTCCTGATTTTATGATTATTATTGGAGGTGAAGAGATGGAACCAGTCAAGATGACACACTTCTGTATCTGTATCTGTATCGATACGTCGTAGAATCCCTAATGGGCTTTTATACGACGGTACTTATTTCGGTAAGCATTTTTATTATACCCCCCGCGAAGCGGGAGGTATATAGCGATCAGTTTTCCGTCTGTCTGTCTGTCTGTAACCATTTTTTTTGTATCCACTACGCCTCCTCAAGCACTGCATGGAATTTCATGAAACTTTAACACAGTCTTCAGTATGAAGTGTAGTTGTGCACCATATATTTAGCTTTTGTCAGAATTCAAATTTGTCCAGAAAATAGCCATTATACATGTACTTAGGCGCTGGGTGGGGGGTCCCATATTGTATCCACTACTCCTCCTTAACCACGTCATGGTATTTCATGAAACTTTAACACATTCTTCAGTATGAAGCGTAGTTGTGCAACATATATTTAGTTTTTGTCAAAATTTAAATCTGTTTAGAAAATAGTCATTGTACATGCACTTAGGCTTGGTGGGGGGGTCCCCATATTGCAATTATCTTGTGACATTCCTTTTTTAGATCGCTCTGTTCATAAAATTTCTCATAAGCTTGTTCGAATCGAGTATGGAACAGCGAAGTTAACGTAACCAGAAGTATATGGTAATCGCGCAGTATATGTCTGAACTTTGGTCCAATTGTTACCTGGGCGTATGTTGGGCTAGCGCATGGTAAAGGAACTGTGGCATAGTCAAGATTGTGTTCTAGTCCTGATATGCTGAAAAACAGTCCCCTTTAAAATATACTACTTGAAACCGCAGCTTGATAGTAAAATTGATATAGAAAGTAGTAAATGTGTATGTAATGACAAAAATAATTTAACAAGACTAAAGGTTTTTTAGTTCGCCTCTACGAAGTACAGGGGGACTACTGGAGTACCCTCGGCGTCCATGTCCGCGTCCGTGTCCGCGTCCGCAGCCAGTTCTCAGAAACTAAAAGACCTACAACAATATTTCTTGGTATGCAGATGCACCAGGGCACGGCCCACCAC
>JAOXYI010079490.1:0-19963 GCA_028566495.1 Lithophaga antillarum | reverse complement strand
GGCAGTACGAAGATACTGACAATATCAGTCTGTAAGATCAAAGGAAAAATGTATAAATTGCCGATAAAATTTAATTTTAGTTCTTGATACTCCAAAATTTCCAAAATGTTGAATCAATTTTGTAAAAATAAAACGTCAACGACAAAACATTTGGTGTGGCCTAATGGCTAATCAACCCTTTTCCTTTTCCCTCTTTTGCTTTTATTTCTACCTCCATTCCTAACTTTTGTCAAAAAGAAATTGAAAGGAATACATAAAATCGAAAATCTAGGAAACCAATAAATTAAAAATGTTCGTGTGATGCTTCATGGAGAAGTGCAAAGAAATTGTGTCCATATCGAGGCAATTTAATATAACTGAAATATATATATGACAATTAAAATCTTGGATAAAATTTTCACGGGTAAAATATAGAAATTGGTCATAATTTGAACGTTGTCGTTATATGTTCATATAATAAAAAATCAAATTATGACCAATTTCTACATATTACGGATAGCCATATTAGGCCATATTTTAGACTACTGTGGCACTTCTCTGTCAAAATTTAGGAAAGATCTCGAATTACTAAACCAAGATCACGAACAATTAAACAGAGATCACGGATTACTAAACCGAGATCTCGGATTACTTAATCGAGATCACGGATTAGTAAACCGAGGTCATGGATTATTAAACCGGGATCACGGATTACAAAACCGAGATCACGGATTTTCGCGATAACGGATTACTAAACCGTGATCACATACTACAAAACCGAGATCACGGACTACTAAACCGAGATCTCGAATTACTAAACCGAGATAACATATTATCGAGATAACGGATTACTAAACCGTGATCACGGATTACAAAACCGAGATCACGGATTACTAAACCGAGATCTCGAATTACTAAACCGAGATTACAGATTATCGAGATAACGGATTACTAAACCGTGGTCACGGATTACAAAACCGAGATCACAGATTACTAAACCGAGATCTCGAATTAATAAACCGAGATTACAGATTATCGAGGTAACGGATTACTAAACCGTGATCACGGATTACAAATCCGAGATCACGGATTACTAAACCGAGATAACGGAATACTTTTTATTATTCCTTTTAAACTGAATGTGTCCATTCATGGCTTTCGTAGGTTTTCTTGTTTGTTTTGGGGGGTTTAGATGAGGAAGAGGTGGTGTGTTTGGGTTCAAAATGAGGCTTATTCTTATTATTACTGCATATACAGAAAACTATGTACATCATAGTGTAATCTAGAATAAAATCGTAAAAATATTTTCTGTGATCAACGACTCATTGTCATATAGCCACATTTCAATCTGAGCTAGTTCTTCATAAAATAGACTTAGATTTCCCAAGTATCAATTCTTCTCGCTGGATAAAACGACTTTTTAGAATTTTTGCTTTTATAAATTAGCCACTGGCAGATATGCTAATCGGCAAGAAACATAAATCTGCCAGAAAACTTGGATGTGTTAAACTACTCATCATGTAACTAGCAATTTTAGCCAGTTCTGCCCGAAATCGGACTAGGCTTAATCATTTTAGTGTGGATTGCAGCTTTGCCTGATGCAATTTTAAATGTAACCATCCAAGAATTATCCTTTCCAAGTTTCACTATTTGGCTCGGTGGTCCTGGAGAAAACGATACTTTTACTTATATATAAGGGGAACGACGTCCCAATTTAAAGTGCCGTTACTTGAAATGACATCAAGAACCAAGATGATTTGACTAAAATCGACTACCATAAACAAGATCATTTGACAGGAAACGACACAAATGGTATTTATCATTTACTATCTGTCAATGGACTCTCATGGAGCTATTAACTTCTACAAGGTCGGCCGACCGCTGGAACATCTGGTGGAACTACTTATTGTTCTTTGTCTCTTGGGCCCTTGAATAATATGTATTGACCATTCAGACCGACCTCTTTCCTAATGAAACAAAATGTACAATGCATGTATACATTACGCTGTTGTTTTTGTTTTGATTATTTCAGAGAAGTTATATTTTCTTTTGTTCTGTCTATCTGTTTCTTACTCTTTCTATAAACCAAATCGAATAATAACTCTAAACGGGGAAATATTCTAAATCAATAAATACAAACTAGATATTAACAGAAGGAATCATCACATAGGGCCACGTCGCAATAAACATATTGACTTCAGGCTATAACCTTGACCTTTTTGGTAGAAATGCCGAGATTAAATCCGACACACCCTCTGATAGCCATAATAATTATGCTAAGTATCAAATATATCCTACGACTTGTTCAAATCTGAAATCTGCTCACAAAAATTGATATCTGAATAGTGGTTAAAATTTCAACTAAGTTGACCGAAGTTGGTAACCATTGATAGTACAAACCTCTACTTTATTTCTGATACATAAGGCAGAAGCAATGAATATTGTGTCAATCTTGATGATGACATCATTCCTGATTAGAAAATTATGGACAGGACAAGAAACACCAAATATGAATAGTTAATGACATATGACTTTAGTTAGTTACATTCGTCCTGACGGAAAAAAACGATACTTATTGTAAAAAGATATGGAACGGAGGTAAATAGCCTACGTGTATAGGAATGTTTAACCATAGGCTATGACTTTGACCACGAAGAGAAGGATGTGGAGTTCAGACATGACCATCTGGTGATGAGTAACAATTGTGCAAAACATCAAATTTATCATGAAATTTATTCAAAAGTTATAAGCGAGATGTGATAATCCATATGTAAATAATGGCCGATATTGGACCTAAGTTGGCGACCTTGACTTTGAGGGCAACCATTTCTACTTTATTCGCGACACATTGTCTAGCAGTAATGCATGCTGTGTCAATGTTTCATGAAGATATAGTTATGGATCAGACATGAATATTGCATAAATGTCAATATTTTAACGTTGAAGATAGTACCACGGGGAGAGAACGCTACACATCCTCTCGTGATGGGTAACAATCATTCCAAGTATTATCAATATCTTTCAGACGGTTCAAAAGTTGTACGCCGGACAAGAATTGTTTCGGACGGCCGGACAAGGAGATTACTATAGGGCTCCTGCCGTTCAGTGGCGTGGCCCTAATAAGGCAAACAGTATTTGGTATTGACAAGAACTTTGCTTTAAGGTAATTATTCTCAGGAAGACCTCTCCAATATCAACAGTTATCTCGCTTTAAAAAGACTGCTATAAATGATGCATCAACACCGAGACCGATTTCCCCGATTTCAGAGGGTTACATCTAAAGGTAGCAACATGAGGCATGACCGCAAAATCCTTCTTGTTTAGAACCTGCCTTCCCTTATCCCTGAGATCAATGTTTGTCGCCATCATCTAGGACAAATCCTTCAAAACGGGTACAGTTACAACAGTTACATCCAGTTTCACCAGTAATGTTATTACCTCTACCTCCGTTTATAAATGAGCTGTGCTTATTTATCGTTTACACATTTAGGACTTTTGGATGCAATTCAAATGAAAATACTTTTCAATATTTTAATAAAAATACTAAAAACCATTCAACAATATTAAACATTTTCACTGAGCATATGATTTACATTTGACAGCAAGTAAGTATTTCTAAGACATGACATCGGTAAACAATCAGCAATTACTTTCGAATCAAAATACAAAAACCGACCATAAATTTGTTCACTATACAAGATGAACATTTTTTGTAGATTTATATATATTTTCATGCAAAACTTTTTAACAAGTGGACACTGTCGCCCCTCCCAAAAGTGAAAATTGCGGGAATTTTTTTGTTTACAAAAACTAAACAATAATCTAAATGATACAATATATACAGAGAACGTTTATCTGTAGTTGCTCAGAAAACTGTTAAGATCTGCATACAATTTAGAAACAGGAATTACATGTAGTCAACAAAGGAACAGCAGTTACCTTATGGGTCTGAAAATAAATCACATAGTATACTTGTACTAGATAATAGTACCAAACATTTAGAACCTGTGATTTACAATAAATATGTACAAAATTTTATAAAATATAAATACATTAACAAGAAGTTCATGTTTTCGAGGAACTTGAAGCAGACAACTTATGGGTCTGAAATTTTATCATTCCATAAAATAGGTAATATTTTGTAGCAGTTATCTGTAGTTGCTAGGAAAACTGTTACAGAAATTTCTCCCAGTTTTAATACACTGGCATAAGTACATGTATTCAGCAAACATGAGGCAGACAACTTGTGGGGATCTAAAAAGTAATCACACCATAAAGTCTCCCTATGTAATGCTTGGTACCAGTTTTCAAGAAGATATGATTTACAGTTTGTGACAAAAATGTTACAGAAATTTGATTCACTATAAGTACATTACTGAATTACATGTAGTTGACTAAAAGGAAACAGAGAATACAACACATAATTTACACCATCTAGATAATACGTAGTAAAATATGAAGAAACTGTGATTTACACTGATGAGAGTATCCGAGATATTCACGGACATTTCATTCCATATAAAATACAGTTTTAGGAGTACATGTAGTTGACAAATAGGAAGCAGACAAGTTGCGCTTCCATAAATATTTCAAACCACATACTCAATCTAGATAGGACTTTGTACCAAATATTGATGACCTGTGGCTTGTATTGCTGAGAAAATTCTTATTGTAATTTCTTGCTATTAAACTTCACTAATACCAAGTATATGTAAACGAAAGACAGGAAGCAGAGGACTTAACTTATAGGTCTTGAAATATAAAAGACAATACAATCTACCTAAATAATGCTTAACACCAAGTAGTAAGAAACAGTGGTTTCTAATTGCAAAGAAAAATCCCAAAGAGAATTGTGACAGACAGATGGACAGAATGAAACCAGTATGTCCCATATGTTAAAACTTGATATGAATTAATTATTTTTGTTATATCTTACATGTTAAAACATTCCATTTTTGCATTGTTTCGTCCATTTATTAATTAAATATTAATAGAAATAAATGGAAAAAAGTCAGTTTACAATTTATGTTTTCTTTATCGAAAAGAAAGTAATATATTTAACTCTAAGCCAAAGATTATCAAAATTCAACTTTTAAAATGTGATGAATGATTAGAATTGATTTTGTTACCGCTGTATTCCATTTGCATTTCTATAATAAATGGATTCTATTTATAGCTGTTTTATTTTCTAAAATGTTATAACGGCATAAAAACAAAACTAATGTCTAACTACATCTTCATTCTATTTCACCACTAATCAATAAAACTAATAGATTTTTTTGTTCAGAAAAGGGTATACCGAAATGCCTTGATCGATTAATAATGATTGTTCAGCCATAACAAGTACATGTATACCAAAACTGCATTTAAACTATTAAAGGCGTCTCACAAAACAGATAAGTCAAAAAAAAATTCCAAAATTGACAGAAGTTTCATTTTAAAGGGAATAAATTCAAATCTATATTATGGAAATCTGAGATATTCAAAAATATTCGGATGGTCAGCAAAACATTTAATAATAAAAAATACTCAGCTGTTACCTATCCAGTAACTTGATAGAATGAGAAGAATACCGAAGTTCACAAGTCACATATCTATAAAACTAGACAAAACCGTTATCAAACAAAGTATCAAACACAAACATAAACGTTGAAGCATTCCATAGTCTTTCTACACAAAATGCATTAAAACAATTATAAGAAGAAGCGTACTGAACAGGGGTAACTTTTATTCCAGTCATTACAATAAGTACATCTATAGTACAAAATGTATTCACGTATATGTCAGAAAAACGAAATAGTTTTTAACGTGTATGTCAGAATACGAAATAGCGGTCAAGAAGTTCAACGATTCTTCTTTATTTCATATAAGATGGCCGATCTCAAACGTTAGTAACGGAAAATCACGTCCAATTGTTAAAATAAAAAACAGGATAGAAATTTCGTTCAACTTGCGTGAGTTTTACATGTATTTCCATAGTAAACAAATACGTTATTAAATTGTAAAATACATCAACATTTTCTGTAAATAAAATTTGGAATGTTCCATGAATAGTTCAATGTAAAAATGTGCCGAATATTATGTTCAATATCTAAGGATGTAGTTTACAGAAAGAAACCAATATTAAAATGTATTGTTAAACCTACACTGCTCAAAATTCAATTTTTTATCACTAGTGAGACATAATTTGTTAAAATGCGCATATGGTGTATCTCATTACCTTTAGTATCTTGGGATAATGTATGTACGCACTTTCTGACATTCTTTTATTAAAGTAAATAATTATGGAACATGTGGTATTGCAGTTTTGATAATTAGATGTATACATGCCGTCTTGATCGATGAAGTCTTTTTCAGTAAGAAGAAATTAAAACTAATACGCATTCTGACAATTAAGAACTAAACCGGCATTTTTGTCAATAATGTGAAATCGAAATTTACAAAAATCAGACATATCTCAAAATTTAATAAAAATTGCAATTTATCTGAAGCATTACATAATTTTAAGCATAACATCTGTAAAAACAGTAAAATGAAGTAAAACTTATTATACAGAAGTGACATATATAATATTTATGCAGTATATGTGATTATCAAATACAGATGAATAGATCACAAAAAACGCAGAGAACAAGACGCGTTTAAACAATGAATAACAGTAATTTTATTTGTGCATTCTTAATTTATCTTTGAAGCTGTAGATCATTATGAAAATATGCATCTGAGCAATCACTTTCAAAATATACCATTTTGAAACTGAATCATTACTAAATTAATATTTGCTTGGCATTTTGTACTCGCTGCTTCAAAAGAGAACATTATTCTTAAAAAGAAATGAGACAGAGTTAAGTATTAAATGAAATGTAAATAAATAGGAATACCACGATCAATTTTGTACATCTTTCAAGGAGTGTGAATGACTGAAAGCATACGTGAACACCATGTCTAAATATCTTGAGAGTTTCCGAAAACGAAATGTAGAAGTCAACTTTGAAGATCTAGTGAGTTCCATTAAAGCAATATGTCTCCTTTTATTTATCTTATTTTTTTTAAATAAATGCATAACAATGGCGTCGTCACTTTTTGTGGATTTTTATTTTTTTGTTTGAGTTTTATCAGGAACACATTTACCACTAGCTGAAACGATATAATTGTGTATATGTATCTTTTCTATTGTCCATTGTGGTCATAGTATTTCTTATAGTTCATTATATTCTGTTTCTAATTTTTGATTGGACATAATCTGTACCATCGCCTTCACTTCCTCTCAGAGTTCCATTCTGCTACAGGCTTCGCTCTTTCTCTCGTATAGAATTACTATTGACGAAATGTACTGTAACCATTTTTTTATTATTTTGTTGTTTCTCTCGCAAGCTTTTCTAAACGCAGTTTCAAGATCAAGTGTGTTAATATTAACATTATCCCAAATAAATATGGCACATTGCAAGCAATCGATTTCGATTTTACTGTCTCCGTTACATGCTTCTATCATGGCAAACTTCAGATCAATGGTAGCATGAGATATATTGGTAAAAATCCACTCTACTAAACTAAATTCTCCACATCTACATGCATCGTTCATGAGACATTTCATATCGATATGTTCGTAATGACCGTTTTCAAGAAAGTACTTAACAAGTCCATAATACGATTGATTTAGAGCAAAGTTTGTACATTCGTTTATATCAAATGAATCAGGATCAGCATTTCGTAGAATATAATCAACTAAATAAATTCGAGCATCAAAGCCAGCCCTATCAATTTTCGTAGCAAAATAAACAAAGACGTTTCTATTGCGCGTTTGTTTACATGCTTCCAAAAATGCAGTTTTCAAATCAAATCTGTCTTTTTTCACTTTCGAAAACAAATATTGGACAACCTTAATTTCAGCTTTACGGCAACATATGTTCAGTATATAATCTAAACATATACTGTCATGGTCTATGTTCTCTATGATCCATTTTATTACTTTAAAGTTTAATCTATCTTTACAACAAATAGCTTTGACTGCTGCATCCATGTCGAAAAGTTTATGATCGTAGTTTTCCCATAGCAATTCAACCAATTCAAGTCGACGATCAGGCCTATGGATAATTCTAAAACCTTTTCCATCGTGGTTATTAGTTACACTTAATGCAAAATCACCGCTCAGTGCGGCAATCATTGCCAAGTTCATATCCAAGCCCATGTAATCAGTGGCTGACAATATACTTTTAACTATGTCAACATTGGCTTTCTGGCAGCATGAGTTCATCACAGTTTGTATATCAAAGAAGTCATATCCATAGTGTTCCAGTAAACATTTAACAACAGGATATTTGCCTTTGTGAAGAGCTTCATTCATAACTTTCTCAATCTCTGCCGGCGGAGGTTCAGCTTTATGCAATATTTGAGTAACGAAATCACCAATTTGTTCATCATCTGTTATGCTTAAGAAACAACGATTGTTCCAGGCCTCTCGCATAGCGAAGCGGGCATCAAATAAATCATTATCTACGTTCTTTGACATCCAACTGACTATATTAGTGTTTGCATTTTTACAAGATGTCAAGAAAACTTTATTCATGTCAATTGCAGAATGATCGAAATGTTCAAGAAACAGCATTAACAGTTCAAAGTTTTTACTTTCGCATGCATTATCCACAGCTTCCTTCATGTTAAAAAGAGTTTTGTCTTCAAAACTGTTCCAGAGCTTTAGCACTGTATTTAAATAAGCTGCACCTTTTTCCTGAGTCTTCGGAAAACCGATTGTAGTTATCCCCAAATACCAGGAGTCAGGCGTGAACATTTCAGAGTCCCAGCATAAAGCGGTCATAGCCGCCACTTTGTCGAAATTCAAATGATCTATATTGTCTAATATCCATTGAACAATCTCAATTCTTTTACTTCTACAGGCCTCATTCATAATCATTTCTGTATCTAGAAGGTCATAGCTCACATTTTCAAGAAACCACAGAACAAACCTGAAATGCCGAGTGTGACAAGCTTTCTTAAGTGCTGTTCTCAGATCAATTAAAGCATGTTCAAAATTATTAAATATATATTTAACAACATCTAGACGCTCTTTTTCGCTTTTAGGCATTTGTAGAAATCCTTCAGAGGATGTAACACGGTAACATCCACAACATGCTGCAGTCAGAGCTGCGGTAATGTCTGTATTTTCTAAACTTACTCTTTCAAACAGCGACTTTAAAATTCCAAATTGATCATTCTTGCAACAAAATGTCATGATTTTCGGAAAGTTCAAATACTGGTGGTCAACGCTTTCGACCAAGCAATGCAAAAAATGAAAGTTTTTTCCCTCCAATACGGCTTCAGTAATCTGGTTCATATTGTGCAAATTATGGTCAAATTTTGTGAGCAGAAACTTGAAGATACCAATACACTGCAAAATTCTTTCCTTGTTGGATGAACGTACATTTTCTTCATTTTTAATAGACTCGTGGTGTGCGCATTCATTACTCGCAAACTTTTTGATGTAAACATCACCAATTTTGTTTTTAATGTACGATTCAAACAGGTATTTGACGGTTTCTGACAAGTGTCGCTTGCATGCCAAGTCCATTATCAATTCAACATCAAACTCCTCAGATCTCACAGTACCAAGTAAAAATTTCAGTGATTCAAGCGGAACTCTGATAGACTGATCAAGATAAAGCATATTCACAAACGAATTAACCTCAAACTTCCCCATATTAAATTTGGAAAGAAAATATTTCATTACCGGTTTGTTAAACGAAGAAAAGCTTCTTCCTAAGCATTCACGTATGAAGATAGTTTTGGTATGCATCATACTTTTGTCTAAGAATTGATCCAGCGAAACAGTTATATTATTTTCTACTGCTATTTTCATTGCATAAGAAACAGTTCTCACGTCACTTGTAGAACAAAGTCTATGAAGGGACTGAACTATTGCAGTTTTGCACATTTCCGTTATTGGGTAACCATAATTATTTCTGATAATTTGGACAATATTCTGAAGAACAAAGCAGTAATGTTTGGATTTCCCTTCCATGCCTGCTAAACATTTAAGTAGTTTGGTTGGCAAAAATATTTTTTTGAAAACATAACGAGATTCTTCCCCAAATTGTATATGTTTCTCATAAATCTCCTGACCCGCCTTTTCTGTTGCTAAATATGACTGTAGTATGTAGCCTAATAATATATCTCCATCACTATGAAATATTTCAGAGCTAAGAAAAATTAGCAAATATTCCTGCTTCGAACTTGGGTCATTGCGGAATATGTCACTTAATCTATCAGCTAATACCTTATAGGTGTTGCGTGGTATTTTTAATACAACTTCCCCTTCTTTTTCACTGTATTTATCAGTTCTTACCATTTTTTTGATAAATGCGATGCTCAAAATCGGTATGATCTTGTTCAAACTACTCTCATCAACCTCGGCAAAGGATAATAGGACGCTTTCTTGCAATGTTGTGTGTTGAAAATGATATAACGGTTTATTCGGATGTTTGACTAAGTATCTTCCTTTTAAAATGTTAACCGCATCTAGAATATCACATTTTGTTAGCCAAATGGGTTTGCCGTACACAGTTTCTACTATCTTGTTAATTTCTTCAACATTGGCATTATCCCTAGGATCAATACAGTCTCCATGCAGTATTGTGTAAACCATCACAGCATATTGGATTCTAAAAACTCCCCCATTTTCGTTGTATCCCTTTCGTCGTATGATGTTTATTTCATCCATGGTTTCCTCATTTGGTCCAGTGAAAAAACTACTGCCAAGTTTCATGAATTTCTCATTATGGATAAACCTATACACAGTAAGGGGAAATCCCATTATAGGTTTGGATTTGATTATCGTATTTATTTCGTCAACAGTTAACAAAATTTGACCATTATTATCTACAAATCCCGCATCAGCCGACTGCACATACTTCAATTTCTGAGATAAATATTTGAAAAGAATTCGCTGTTTCTCACTCCTGCTAAGCTGAAATTCTACTGAATCTAGATCTACAAAGTTAAATTGAAATAGCCTATGATTTTCAAAGGCATCTTTACAATGCCGTTTTACAGTATTTCGTACAGTCATGACTACTTTTACATTTCCCTTACGAATGTATGCATATATTCTATCAAGGACTGGGGAA
Source organism: Lithophaga antillarum (assembly GCA_028566495.1). Taxonomy (NCBI): domain Eukaryota; kingdom Metazoa; phylum Mollusca; class Bivalvia; order Mytilida; family Mytilidae; genus Lithophaga; species Lithophaga antillarum. The sequence goes on along the minus strand of JAOXYI010079490.1, from coordinate 8,864 downwards.
TCTTTTTCTTTGTTATAAATACAATTTGTTTCTCCAAAAATATCATCTAAAAGAACAACAACTTCGTCTTTTATACTGACCATATTTTCCCAGTCATCCAATGTATTTAGCTTAATCATTTCATATGAAGAGTACTCATCATTTTTCTTGCAGAATTTATGTAGAAGTTTCAGTCCGGTTCGACTTTTTCCAGTTCCTGCAGATCCTGTTAGTAATACCACACCATTTTGTTTCAACAATTTCAAAGCATCTTCTACAAAACCAGTTTCAACAAATGTCTCTTCATTCTCTTCGACAAGTGCTTTTGTATCCTCTAAAAAAACAAATTTTAGTTGTTTAGGATCATTCGGGAAACCAACATCCTGACCAAAAAATTTTTAATAAAAAGTGGAACAACTACAAATGTATTTAGTAAAATAAAACATGTTTCCCCCTTTATGTTGAAGGGGATATATACCCTTAAAGTCTTCTTTTGTCGATTTATGGAACATTTCTTAAAAAAAGTCTTTCACTGGACACACACAAGAGTAACACTATATGCCATTCCACATTTGAGGACACGTTATTGAAAGGGGACTCCAGTAGTATAAATTCAAATCAAATTTGAATTTGGGTACAAATTCAGATCAATCTTAAATCTGCATTTGGATCAATTTCTCGAAGATTTGTGAGATACTAGTTAGAAATTGATAGTACAAGATAAGAAAATGTCTTGCAACGTAACTAATATTTAATCCATTTTCTTACTAAGCAAAGTCTCAACGAAAGATTTATGTAATACAATAGAAATTTTAGGACTTTCGGCTCTTGTAGTTTTACTTTTTATTTCTAAAGCTGAGTAAATCATTATCTTTTGGAGTATTAAATTTTACTGACTTTTGCTTCAGGATCAAAGTCAAAGGGTGGCCATTTTTTTATACAAATCACCAGAGTTTCGTGAAACTGCATAAAAAGTCAACAAATTAATAAACTTTTGACTTTGACCCTAAAGGTGAAGGTCAAAAGATAGCCATTTTCGTACACGACGCTCTGTTGCGTCAAAATGCATTTAACTCCAAAGATTCGTGAATCTACACCAAATGCAAAAATAATGCCCTGGACACTCTTATGCTGCAGAAAATTCAATTTCATCATGACCCTTAAGGTCAAGATTAAAGGATAGTCATTTCCATATGCTCCGCAAAGCTATAATGCATTTGGGTACAAAGTTTCACGAAGCTACGAAAAAAAGACAAAAAAGCAGAAATTCGACCTTAAACATAAAATTCAAGGTCAAAGGGTGGCCATTTTTTAACCATGATGCTCCACCATGTCATTATGGATTTGGATACCAAATTTCATCAAGCTATGTCGAAAGCCAAAAAACTTCTTCCGGACAAGACTGTATGAGAATAGCAAGAAGAAGAAACATTTCAAGTAAACAAAATACATGAATGTCTTCATCCTTCTATGCAGGGAAGATACAATAACCGTGACTGCTGAACTAACAATTTATAGATCATTTGATCATTTCCTCTATCTATTGATTGCTTCTGTCAAGTTTAATTATTTTGAGTTAAATGATATGAAATTAGCTTTGAAAATCTTTGTGACTGATTACCAAATGCTACTTGCAGACGAAAATCATTCAAACAAAGAACCAGATTTTCTTCTTATAATGGTAAACAGTTCATAAACACAAATTACCTTATAAATTTCTTTAAACAATGAACAGTAACGCAAACATTTTGGAAAAGCAAATGATCACGACATAATGTTAACATATTCTCGTAATAACAAAAACTTATCTCTTTATTACAGTTTTATTAAAATAAGTTGTGTCGAAATAAAGCAAAAGTTTTATTGTAATAGATAGTACGGTAGTATTGACTGTAGACCGTAAACCAGCCCAGTGTGTACACTACTTTCAGTACAGTACTTAACTGATACGAGGCTTCCGATTGGTTGGAATGATGTGAAATCTTCGGACTTCATTATTGTATGGTATGGTTTTGGCTTTGACAAAATAGCAGAATTTTTGGGTACTCTGTCTTGGTGAAAATATAGTATTTTTCAAAGCCAAGCCTCAAACATTGTATTTACTGCATCCCAAATAAATAGATAAAAGTAGATTTGTTTGAAAAGTTTTCAAAGTTCAAAACAAGAATTGGTCATTACCCTATTTTCTACACAGGGGTGAAACTGGAAATGAATGTACACAAAACTTGGAATGAGAAGAAGTACATCGATAGGGTCAGCACAGCAGTACAAATAATATACTCCCCTAGAAAATAAAGCTTTTCAACGAAAATATTTGAAAAAATGTAATTCGACTACATTACCTAGAAGACTTTTCCTTTCATTGCCTGAAAAATAAAACAGAAATATAAGATTCACATAGTTACACTAATTAATAATATTATCACAAAATTCCAAAGTTAATACAGATAAAGATAAGGAATGACCAATTATTTTATTTCAGTTTTATTTCAAAGAGTTATGTATATTTGAAATAAACTTTAAATAATTGTGTCTTATTGAAACAGCTGTTTTGTACGACATACAAAAATCCAAAATTACTCAAGCAAGGATATGAGGAAAAAAGGTTGAAATCCTCGCTTCGCAAGTTTTACGGTCACCATCACGACTTGGTTGATTGGTATGATATTTCAGTGTCTCAACTTGCTCCGGATGTATTTTCGTCATCGCAGATCCTGCAAGTGTCCATTTACATTTACAATCGGCTGTGTCCTGAATCTTTTTGTGACCTTTGCTACCGGACATGATTTTGGGGTGGTGCATGTATAGTAGGAGATGCTTACCCTGTCTATGCACCTGGTCCCACTCCATTCTGGACTTTATGCAGTCCCAGGTATTTGTACACTGGGATCTGTCATCTTCTTTTTCTATTTAAAATAGATCCATTGTTGCAAATTTTCCTAGTTAAAAAAGTTGGGGAAATATTTTTTCTTAGCAAAAATAGTCAATGAACTCATTGTTTAGCAGTAACTTTATTCCGTCTGAACTTGTTTCACTGTTATATATATCTATGACTTTAATCTATATTTATATATACCGGATGGTTTAATTTCTTCCAAACGTTCGTGCAGTCCCTCAAGTTGTCGTCGAAGATCCAATATCACATCTTTATCTAGTTTAACTTGGCTTAAACTATCACAAATTGATTTGTATGTTGGTCCTCCAAGCCTTATTATACACTGAAGCAAACAAAAAATTCAATGATCTAAAATCGTACATATCTTTTCTGATTTGATTACTGTTAATCTGATTAACGTAATAGACTTCGACTTTTGTTATTTTATTATAACCCACAACCACATATCCCACTTATGTTGTAAAAGCAAGTGTTTCGAAACACTACTAGAAAAAAAATATTTACTAGATAATGGTTGTTTATTTTGAGGGCTATGTTATGGGCTGTCCAATGGCAAAATTATGGCCCACAAGTTTGATATGGCCATTCCAAAGATCCATGAGCTCATATGCTCACTCGCTCAGAAATGATTCATATTGTGGATCGCAGCTGATATTTCACGATATCTGTATGTAAAATGCCAGATAATATGTACGTATCGTTCGCCATCAGGATGACGTTTGTACAATGTATTTTTCATTCGTCGAAGCAATGTTAATAATAAAAAATGTCCTAAAATTATACAAAGTTTTGGTCAATGGTGCAAAATAATTATATTGTAATGAAAAACTAAGATGTACCTCATTACCTGATTTGCAACTTGTTATTGACTTTGTACACCGGGCAACACAACAGATGCCACATGTGGAGCAGGACATGCTTACCTTTCCGGAGCTCCCGATGTCACTCCCGGTTTTTATGGAACTTCATATTGTCCTAGCTTTAATTTTCTTTGATTGTGAGTTTTTTCTTTTTTTTTCCTTCCGCGTTTGTGTTTGATCCTTTGTTGATAATGGTCTTGTCTTGTCCTCTGGATGTATGATTTATGAACTTCGGTAATCCTCTTATTCTGTATTAAATTTGTATTTAATATACAGTACTTTTTGTTTGCTCTTTGTTACCTGTAACTGTACATCATACTTTGTATACAAATATCATTACCTATCATTTTCTTGGGTACAGGCTCCCCTGGTCTACTTATGTCATAGTATTTTTCGACTGTTTACGTAATAGGAATAATTGCAAATGAAAGGACAGGATGCATCAACGGATATGTATGGTCCAATGATAAAGCATGTTCATTATTTGAATCATTTTCTAATAATATGTATTTATTATTTATTTTTATTTAAGTTCATAAGCGATCACATTTGCAGAAAGGTGAATAATCCCAATAGATACATACCGGGATGGTGAAATTTTCTTGTGTTTTCAATGTACCTAAGAGGATCGAAACAAACTGCATGATTATGGAGCATGGATGTTATGATGACTGGACATCAGTTATACTGTGTAAGTGTTTTCAGTTTTGATTGCTGTACATGTATTCAGTATAATAATTGATACAAAACAGAGAGAGATGCAACTATCTCTGAATAAGAGGATGAGTAAACTGTAGCTAAATACAACCTTCTTGGGAATTTGTCAGAGATATTATTAAATGACCTTGTTCTAATTCCACTGCATTTTAAAAATACAGAAGCAATAAAAAGTATTGTTTAAAATGGATAGTTTCTTAGTACTATCGCCTTTTGAATTTAATTCCGTATTATATAAAGGATAGCAATGACAACCAGTTTAATCTCACTATGGGTTTGTTTTCGGGAGCATTATAAGCCAATCAAAGTCAGCCATAGTGTAAATGGGTTAATATGGCAAATCTGGAAAATTTAATCAGTGAAATGAACATTCTGATAATTTACAAATATGATGTTTGCAGTGATTATGTAATATTTAAGAGAACCTTGTCCACAATTTTGACAACTTTGACACAAAAGAAATTTACCTGAGTTAGATCCATCCAAATATTGTTGAAATCCGAGGTTTCAATTTTGTCAGTACCAGAATGAGCGAACTTATTCCTGTAAAATTTTACTCTAGCCAAATCTGCTGCTACAGATACTTCTGTTGCTGGTGGAAGGCTATCAAAACCATTTACAGGTGCTCGAATTGATGTCAAGTTTCGAATTAGGCAGATCATAAGCGCTAGGTCAAAAGCATTAGAGGATACTACTCCTAAAAAGATAAGTTAGCAGTCAGTTACAGAAACCTGGTAACTACTTTATGACGCTGATCATAAAACTTATTAGCGAACGTTGAAATTAGTTTAGGATTTATCGAACATCGCTTAAATAATTACTATCATGGGTATCTTGATTCGCAAAGAAAATGGCATGTAAACTTTATAGCTTTTCACTGAAATAAATTTACATTAAAGAAAGAGGTGTATGTGGTATTTTGAGACCTCTCATCTTTCCAGTTTTGAAGTGCGATTGTGTTTCTGTCCTTGTGGTTTACATAACCTATACAAAGCTTTCTACACATCCAAAGCAAGGATTTACTATGATGGTCACATCTACAGGTCACTGTTGTTTTGGAATAGAATTTCCTACATAATACAAGTTCCCAACAGAATATCCATTATAGATTTTTAGACCAAAGAAGGAAATGGTATAATATTTAATTCAGATGGATTAAATGGTACAGAATACTTATTTCTGTAGAAAGAAATATTATAACAATGTTTATTATAAATTTGCCGGAGGGAAAAATGTTATGAGGAACAAATATATGTTGACACTGTAACATACTACATTCATTTCGTGAGTTCGTGCCTGACTTTGGCGATGCAAAGACGAAGGTGTGCTTATTTTATGTGATAGGCATTACCGGGAATTTCAGTTTCGTCTATCAATAAAACTAGCCGCACGATGTAGCCAAAAAATTGCTGAAAAGGTCATTCAGCTATAAATCTTGAAGTAAAAGTATACTTTCTCGTGAGGCAAAATTTCCAATTATATTCGAAATCACTCACAAAATATATTTTGGATATACCTGATGTAGGAAACAAAAGATCCATTTGCTTTGCTGTAATTCTTCTCTTAAAGTGAAAGTCTTCTATCAATTGTTTGTTCAGGCTGAGAGTTGAGGACAAGTAAGTTGGTAGAAAAAATTTATCAAACTGCACTCTAACTGCTCCTGTACCAACACCCACAACAAGTTTAAATACGCGGAGAAAATTCTCCTCGTCCTCTGAAAGTGCTGTCATTTTATCATATTACGTCTAAATCTGAAAATAATGTAACAATGCGAATTACAATTATAATTGGAATGCAAAATTTCCGTAATCCTAGTTATTTATAAAAATGGCATAAAGAATAATATTGAAAATATTGAACATCTCTTTACCAAGGCGAAATGCGGATTGGACTAAAGTATGGCTTATGCTTTTACTCAGTAAAGAATATACTAAATTAGCATCATAATATGACAAAAGACGGGAAAAATATATGTAATTATAGGAAAACTTCTGACCTGACACCTAAAAAATTAAATCCATTGCACATGATAGGAAAACATCTAATCAGACACCTAAAAAAATCTATTGCACATAATAGGCAATTTCTGATCTGACACCTGAAAAATTAAATCTAGAGTACGTAATAGGGAAACTTGTAACCTGTTACATGAAAATTAAATCCATAGCACATGATATGAACACTTTTGACTTGACACCTGAAAAATAAAATCCATATGTTTCACGCTAAAAATTATAGAAATATAAAAGTAAAATTTATATCTCGCAAAATCTCGCACCGAAACGCTAAATCCCGATTACGATTTTGCTAAATTTAAATCTCGGTAGAGATTAAAAACTTTCTTGTTCAAAATAAAATCGAGATATATATTTTATTTATGTCATGTTTATTTCGTCTGTAATCGAATCAGCAGTTTTTGGTTAGTGGGTCTTTGAAACTAACTTTATATCTCGCTAGTATAAATGATGGAAAAGGATTAAAAGATTAAGAAAAACGTTTTCCTACAGCTGACCAATTATTCTTCTATGTATATCCCCTATGGTAGCCTATACAAGTTAATGTGAGGCAAGACAAAACCTTACTGATTATCCGGAAACAGATCCTTGCAGAAAAGATACGAGATTGTTTTACGGAAAAAATATGTACATTCATTTTGCTAAAATTTGCCTTAATTGTGATCGTTATAGACGCTTTTAGCATCGGTACAAAATCACATCTACGTACCCCAATTAAGTTTTACGCAGATAATTATTCTTTCTTGTCAAAATTCAATTTTCATTTCCTGTATTTTTTTACGTAATAATTGTTAAAGTTTCAAATTCTTGTCTATTCAGTATTCTCTGATCCAATCGCAACCCTCTTAGGATTTTCTGTTGAATACTGCTTTGGGTTTAAAATACGGAATTTCCAATTTAAAATAGAGATGGTGCATTGTAACCTATATAGAATGTGTGTATTGTACAGTTTACCGCAAGTGGCTATGGATCCAAATACATTATAGATCCTAAAATAACAGTACATAGTAAAATGTACTGAAACAGAGTTAAAAAGGCCATGGGAATCCCCTTCTGCTCGAAACAGAACCTAATGGTAAGCACATGTTCCTCAGTGACCTGACAGTCCAATAAAGTTTCGAAAAATCTAAACGGACAAAATTGGCAATTTGCATTTGTTTAAAAACGTGTGGTTTATTTGCATCGCAATGAGGTATGCCTTATTAAAAACTTTACACATATATGTTTAGAACAAAGATTTGAAAACGTAGTAATTAACATAGGGGTCTATGTGAAAAGGAGAACTGTATAATTTTCGTCGTTTATTGTAAAATACCGTGGGGAAAACATGGATACCCCATTTTCTTGTCTTAACGGAAAGCATATCTTTTCAGAGAAAATATTCTCAAATTTTTATCAATTTCCATTGTATATATTTTTTTTTTCGGCAAAATAAGTAATTTCATGGATTTCCCTGTCAAATTCACTAGAATCTAGGAGCAGAGAATACCACTTTCTATCTCAGAATATCTCAAAAGCAAGCTTGAAATCATGCATTTTTTAATTCATTTTATTACTGTGTACAACTGTATACAAAATGTGTTTATGAAACAAACTACTTTTTGCCAACTTTGAAACATTTCTGAAGTCGATTGATTGATGTTTTACGTCACTTCCAGCAATTTTTTTTAACTATATCGTGGCGTCCAGTTTTTACTATGGGAGGAAGCCGAAGAATCCGGAGGGAACTCCTGACCTTCGACAGGAAAACTAGCAATCCTTGTCAATTAAGATTTGAGTCAAGCACACCTTGTCCAAAGACAGGCTCGAACTCATAACCCCAGTGTTGACACGCCGGTGATCTGTAGTAGATATGACTAACTACCTAGACCACTCGGCCACCGAGGCCTCCATTTGAAAACGTGATCCACCTTAATGGCAAATGTTCTGTTCAAAACAACACCTTTTGTTTGTTTGGAATATTGGGGGTTTTTTTTATTAAAATGACATTAGATTTTCTTTTCTTTCGTTTATGCAAGTTGCACATCTATATGCAGTCACTTTTACTTGTAATCAGATCTGACAAACTTTCGTCATTCGAAAGGAAGCTGAAGCAACTGTAATTTCAACTCAATAATATAAGAACTTAAATACTTTAGAGTATGATATAATTAAAAGAAATACTAGCAAGAAAGCAGCATAAAAATAAGTGTCAAGAACAGCTGTGTCTAAAGAAGTCTTCTACTATGACGGTTTTTACAATTTGGTACGTATTTAACTAAACACAACATATTTTGTTAAATTGCTTTTATTCGTGGGAAACTCATGTTCTTGGATTTCGTGGTTTATCAAATGAAATGTAAATCTTATGAAGAATTATAATAGTCCGTGGGCTGGAAAGGCCTACCGTGCACCCCC
>JAOXYI010079381.1:0-12391 GCA_028566495.1 Lithophaga antillarum | reverse complement strand
TTTTTTCAATTATGCAAAAACAAAAAAAAGAAAAAAGAAAAAAAGAGAAAAACGTTTTTACCGAAAACTTATTTTAAATCTTCTCAAGAACACCTGAGCTAGTTGGTACCAAAGCTGCAGTATGGTACTTGGATGATTTGTTGCCGCCGTTTTATGTCCAAGATTGCTACACAGGCAAAATTGTCCAATGTGAAAATTACGTGGACAAAAAAAATCATGTGATTTTCATGTGTTTTTAATGTGAAAATTATGTTAAAATAGCATAAATATCACGTGAAAAATTTTCTAGTGAAAAATTATGTTAATTTCATGTGATTTCCACGTGAAGTAATGGTCACCTTAAAATCACATGAAATTCTAACGTTTGCCTGTGTACCGTTTCAAAAAATGAAAATATATATTATTAAAACTACTTAGATTACATCGATAATGATCAAATCTTAATGTTTTGTTTTGTACTTTTTTTGCGGTTGTCGAATTTCATGGCGTTTTAGTAAGACGTTCTGCGAAACATTCAGGTAAGTGCAGGGCTTCTTAAATTTTTGTTTTTCTCAAACAACAGCTATGACTTTTTCGTTACTTTTTTTTAATCTTTGCTGGTTGGTACAAATCTATTAAATAATTGAAAAGTGACAAAAGTCAATGTTACCTTTTGTATTAAATGTAGGGACAAAAATAAATAGTATCTTAGTATCGTTGTAATTTACCTAGATTTTTAACCATATTTTGAACTGTTATTTATCAATGTACAAGAACCCTACCATTTTTGTAAATAAAATGAGAAGAATTCCGAAGTTCATAAGTCACATATCCATAGGACTAGATAAGACCGTTCTAAACAAACGACCAAAAACAAATACAAAAGTGGTAGTAGTACACAGACACATCTCTGAAACTAAAGCTAGGAAAATAAGAACTCCAATAAAAACTGGAAGTGACATCAAGTGCTCCGGAAGGGTAAAAGTATGTCTAATCAGTACCGATCAGCAAAAAATTGTCTGACAAATAATAATAAATATTCATTTTATATAGGCAATTGTTCCTGTATGGAAAAGGTTCACGACCATATGCAAAGCGTTTTGTTATCATTTTTACTGATGGTCTTATGGTTGAACGTAACGGACTTAGGACTAAGGCCGATAGTCTGAAAAACTTTCCAACCACAAAGGTGTTGTCTGTCGGGATAGGTTCATCTGTTAAGCATGATCTACTTGCATGCATTTCTACTGACATTTCCGGAGTGCTAGAACCGTCGGCTGATAAGATATGGACGTATCTACAGTCTGAATTGGCAGTTCCAGGGTGTCTCCGTACGTATTATTAAATAGCAACAGTTATAATATTTGCGTGTTAAGTACGCGTTTGTTCAAATTAAGTATATCTTACTTTCAAATGAAAATTAATTTATATAAGCATTTTTAAGAGACAACATAGACATGCCTACTTCCAATTAACACAACGTATTTCATATACTTATAACTCTACGTATCTAATAGCATTTGACGACTTGTTTTTTGTTGACTATTAAAACAAGAACAGATGTGTTAGTGGTGTTAATTTTTGATCATTATTGTTTCCAAATTATCAAATTAAAAGCATAAATTAAGTTATTCCCAAATGTGTGTTTTTAAACATCACGCCAAAATAAAGAAAAATTACTAAAGATCAAACGCGCAAAAACTAAAACAAACAAACAAACAAAAAACAAACAAAAAACAGCATAACGGCATACTAAAAGGTGCATATTCAGAATTCAAACCGGCATTAAACCAGGTTGTTGTGTTTTCAGACAAAATCTTCGCTTGGGATAAAATTATCCACAACAACAGATTAAAAACATTTGTCTCTTTTTCAGATTGCACATCAGAAATAGATGGCGAATTATACTTTTTGTTGGAAAATTCACTTGATATTAAAAAAACTGATTTCGAAGAAGGCAAAAACTTTATATACCATTTTGCCGAAAGACTTCTTTCTGCAAATATACAAAACACGAAAGTGTCAGGTGTTACGTTCGGAAATACTATTAGGCAAGCCATTCCGTTGCAAGATATATCTGGTATCCGATATCAACTTGGTCGCATAGCCGCAATAGAATATAGTAACGATGAAGTAAACCAAACTCCACTGCTAACATACATACAAGAAACAGAAAGAATTTCGTCATCAAACAATCGAATTTTTGTTTTTATTACAAGTGGACATTTCCTGAATGAAACTTTTATTGAGACAATAAAAACCCCTGTTGACAATGTTCATGCCGTTTTGATGACAATTGGACTGAGCAAAAATGTAAACTGGGATCATTTAGAGGGGTTAGCTACATATGGATATTTCGTCTTTTCTACTGAAGATGTAGATCTACTCGAGAGGCAAATTACAAAAGTGATCACAACAACGTCATGTTCTTAGCATAGCATAGCATTGCATAGCATTAGTCCGTGGGCTGGATATATATATATATATATATATATGTACATGTAGCCATAATAATAATACTACGAAACATAATTTTATTACAAAAGAAGATATTAATTAAAAGCATTCATGATTTACATATTTTTTGAAAATTCATTTTCTTGTTGTCTGAGGAAATATATATTACACGTTCTCTTGAAAACTTGTATATTCGGACTCTTTTAATGTTGATAGAAGTGAGTTCCACAATGTTATTCCTGTAAACTGTAAAGTTCTCTGTCCAAAAGTTCGTTTTAGGTCTATAGACATATAAACTATTTGATGTTGATTACTGTATTGTATATGTAATCAGTGCTGAACATTTTGGAAATACTTCACACAGGTATTCTGGAGCTAGACCATTCATACACTTACATGTATACATCATTAGCGGTTGAAAATATTGATAGCCATTCTAACTTCTTGAACATTAATTCTGATGGTGTGTCTGTGGCTACATTTAGAATAATTCTAGCTGCTCTTTTTTGTAATTTATATAACTTATCAATTTCAGCCTTAGTTTCATTTCCCCATACAGTGCACTAGTAATCCATAATCCGTACGTATATAAGAATTATAAAACAGCCTTAGACATTTTGTAGGTATTAAATTTCAGACGACTCATTAAAAAGCAATTCTACTTATTATGGTTGGACAAAGTTTGTCGGATTCAATGCCCCATGAAAGTTCAAGCACATCCTTAATTTTGATGATAAAATACAAGAATGACATGACCTGAAAGCAGATTTTTGTCTCAGTTATATGTAAACAACTTTTTTGAAAATCTTTGATACAGTACACAATACATATATTGGTCTATAATATTTACACACGTGGAATAATAATAAAACAGAAAACGAAAAGCCACCCAAATAAACAAAAAGAACAATAAAAAAAGAAAGAAACTTTTCTAAATTCTGATGTGAGCACTTGTCCAGTCTAAAAAGTCGAGATTGAGGTAAAATTCTTAGTAATTTTACTAACGCCCATCTTCCACCAGTAATAACAGTTCTATACAAAGTCATTATTTATTTCCAATAACGAGAATTATCCTATTTTTTTCTTATAAAAATGTACACTTCACATTTGGATACATTAGCTGTTGGATAGTTTAAGAGGAAATGAAATAATAGTTAACCACATTATTAAAAACTCAGCTTATTGTAATAACATACTGAGGTTTTTCTACACCTTTGTGACATGGTACTTTTTTTGTTGGATAATATGTAATACTTTTAGAGACCCCATGATAAATATATATTCAACATAAGAAAAAGTGAATTTATTAGTTAATATGTATAATCATTTATTTTATAATCACCTGTCATACAATAATCTTTAGTCGGTTTTTGACAGGCTGATGACTTCTTTTAGTTAATATATTCATTTGTCTGGAATGACATTAGATAATTGTCTCTACAAAGGAATTAAGATTAGTCTCTTTCATTAAGTTCTTTTCATCCTGGATACGCTAATCGATTTTCTAACATTGAAATACATTTGTACCTATATTACGCCACAACAAATATGCATATGCAGTCAAATTAAAAAAAAATATATGTATTCATTTTTATGTGTTTACGTACAAGAAATAACTAGTCATAAATATACCAACCAATAAGTATGATACAACCAGAAACAATTTATCCAAGGTGTCTGCTAGATCCCTTCCAGATATTTTGCATTTTTCCTCTGAATCTTCATTCGCGTTATTACAGCAAGAACTTAACAACAGCAGGAATCTACAGACTTTGTTCAGTTTGTCCTTAAAATAAAGCCTTGTCGTGATAATAACGCTAGCGACGATCAGTCCACTGACTCCTATCATTATCATCATAATTATTAAGAGGAAACACATCGGACTGGACGATGCTGGCATCAGATCGGCAACGATTGTCAAGAAAAATGCAAAGGCAAGCAAAATCGTCATCGAAAGTGATATTCGTTCGCCTGATTCTGTCGGCAGTAAAAATACCAAAGGATTTAACAGAGAAATCATTAGAGTTGGAACAATTATTATAATGACATAATATAAAGGTTTTCTCGTTAGGGACACCTCTACCTTATAAATATACCTCTCACCATACTTGACGGTATATGCCTTAGAACCAACAAGCCTCCAGTAAGGATTAGGTGTAAAATATTCCAGAAGAACAGAATCTGAATTTGATGATAGATTGAATGCTGGTCCTGCTCCCCATGTAACAAATTTTAAAGTGCATGTTTGTGTATCGAATGGGAATTTAGACACATCTGTTGGACATTGGGATTTTAGAATCACACCAGGTCCACAAATAACGGTTCCATCAGGATAAATTTGTGCAAGATAATTGTCATCCCTGCCGATTGGGTAAAGTTCATCTACACTGTTTAGAAGATAAACCCATGGCATCCAGATGTCTGAGGACGGAATACGTAAAACCGAAGTATTTCCAAATTTTTCTGGATTCCATGACAGCGATGCGTCTTTCCAAGTCATTCTTATAGCTCTGCAGTAGTTGATAGAAATTCGTTGACCTCATCAAAACGATTTATAGATTTCAGCCAAAAAGAAAAATCAACATTAAGCCGTCTTGAATGATCCAAAAGTGGAAAAATGTCTTTTCTGTATCCATTAAGTATATTGTCATATAGTCGTTTTGTTTCCTCTAATGTTTGTGTATTCAGTTGTTTGAAAAAATGTGTAGTTACTACAAAGAATATGTACCAAATTGTAATGCACTGCATATTCAGTTTAGACCGTACTGTTGGTACTACAAGAAGAAACATACGCTAAGTTTAATTTATTCTGTGTGATCCCGATACCAATCATTGTGATTAAATTTTATTATATTGATTTTATTGATCGGATTAAGTCAAACTTATTTGTGCAAATACAGAAGGATTTAATTAACGTCAATAAGCTTTTACTAGAGAATTAAATTCAGTATTTTAAAAGGGTTTTTCATTGATCAATTATTTCCAGTTAATCAGATTATTATGTATCAAAGGTATTGCATTATTCTTAATATGCTGTGTTAGGTACAATCGCTTCGGCGATTCAAAATAAAAATATTAATTATTAATCGCATTAAGGGATGTTTCAAATGGTATAACCTATGCTATATGTACCAATAGAAATACTTCCTGTGCACTTTAGTTTAATAGCACAGTGTTGCAGCGGCCTATAATTTCGGTATTTTTTGTTTTATACGTGAGATGATTCATCATTATAAAAGCTTCTATGTGTCCAGGTTGAACAGTGCATGATTTCTTCTTGTCAGGTTTTTTAGTGCTGATATGATAACGATTTTGGGTGTGTATTATTTGAAATAAACTTCCAATGCTTTAGAATTCTAACTCCATTTCACATTCAAGTCTTTTTTAATTTACCTGTGAAGGATTGTAGAAATAAAACTGAAGCAGTAAAAACTGTAATATGGATAAGCAGTCGAACCTGAGCAAAAGAAAGTAGATTCTATAGTACCTCTTACTTCAACTACGTATTATGGAGTAAAAAAAACAAGTTACTTGTTGATCCCAACTTTTAGTACTCTCTAAGGAATCTGACTAAACGTATTGTCATATCTATAAATTTATACGTGTATTGAGTTTTATCTAAGATGTTTCAGTTCATCATTGTGTATATCAATACAATTTTGTAACTGGTGGAATAATTTTGGGGTTGGCATGATGACAGATCTTTCTACAATTATATTGGAGAGATTTTAACTGTTAAAGTTTTGTGTTTCAGATTTACCAAAATATTTCAGTTCAAATACATTACCACAAGATTTCAAAATCAATTCAATGCACCATATACAGATTTCGTCAAATAATTAAGAATTATAGATTATTTACATAAAAAATTCTGTTATATATCAGATAAAACACTTTGATTAATAATTATGCTCAGTCATTTCTTATGATTTTGTATTTTTTAAATATCTTTTTTTTCTTAAAGGATACGAATATTGAAAACAGTTTCTGTTGAAACTGCATTTCGTTTTTTTCGGTAGTGTTACCTATCAAAGTTAATTTGATGTACAGAAACACTTACCAAATCATGTTTCATCATTACTTATCGAAACCAGATCTGTAAAATCCGCAGAAAATCAAATGATGTAAAGTCATCCTAAAACGTACAGTACAAATACTTTTGCGAAAGGGAGATAAATCTTATGTTAAATTTAATTTAAACTTTTTTTTTGTAAATTTCATATCAATTTTTTTTGGTCAATTTGCTGGGCATCTACTGCGCTTGTGATGGCCTTGTGGACTAACAGTTGCTGCACCGACGCAGTACTAGTAAAATATTATCGTAAGATACAAGGTCTGAAGTAAACGTGATGCACTATAAGCGCAGATCCATATATTATATCTTATCGGCGGGGTTCGAGGCTAAATGTTTGGAAACAGATGTTTGCACAAAAAAATCTGTATACTCATATACAAATAGAGAAATATGTTGAGTTTATTAAACAGGTATAAACGTGTCACTGTGTTAAAGTTAAATATTACAACATTTCTCATACTTAAAACCTGCACAAATCTCAGAACAAGCGGAAAGTTTATTCATATCCAAGATATCTCATGTGGTCATTTGAATTTCAAATACATGGAAGCTATTTTTAAAATATACTGAAGAGCTTACAAACAATTCTTGAAAAGCACTTTTGGTATTTTAAGGAACAATGTAAAATTTGTGTGTACAAAATGTGTGTTGCAGTAGATGTAAATGAAATACGTGAACAATCTCGAATTAATTGAAATATACATTACGATGACATACTACCATGGGTGAAAGGAATGTACATTCTGTCTTTGGCGCTAAAGTGTCCTTTTCAGATTATAAAGTTTCAGTAAATTGTTGTTGGTGTTGTTGGTCTATTCATTTAAAAGCATGTTTAATGTTTGAAAAAGCTTCAAGCATATTGTAATATAACCACTTAATTTTCTGACTGAAATGCACCCTTTAACAACCAAAATCATCTCCGAACATGAACAGTAGAGGTGATAGAAAAAGCAGGGTCGTAAATAAAATCGTAAAACCACATCTATAAACAGAAAATTACAGAAAATGACAACTCTATGAAAAAAACTACAGAACGAAATGCATATGTATGGATACAAGTATTACATGATTATTTATATTCCTTGCTTGGTACATACACCTTTAAATGACAGGGTAAACTAATATTACAATATCTTTGATTATCTTGACCGTCGTTTTTTTTTATAATTGTCAGCAGTCACTGCAGCTGACAGTAACGGTTGGACAAAACGTGCACTGAAAAGAGTGTTTAACACACTAATCGGAAGTGAGATGCTTTCTCTATAAAACGAGATCTTATTTTTTTCAAACGCTATGAAGATCGAGGTTCGATTCTTTTATACAAAACCAACAACTGAGACGGATATGTTAGGGAAATATAATATGTGTCTCACTGACCTTTACGGTAGTTCTGATTCGGATTTGTTGTTTTCTATTGATATATGAGCAAATAGAAATTGTATTTTTCTATGAAAAATCTGTATGCTTATTACGTCAGCACTGGCATTGATTTTGCTGCATTGACATTAGAGATTACTTACTTAGCCACTTTAAACAGGGATCCAGTAGATCTATATACCGTTGCTTAATTTGACTGTCGAGTCTGTCTTGGAAAATCTACTGATCGACTGATTGAAGATACAAATAATTGCCAAACGCTGACCTCAGCCTTTTTAAAAAAGCTAATCTTGTCTGAACAACGGTGAAAAGCATGCAGGTAACTAATCGTTATGTTGTCAGAACGTTAAATTTTCCAGCATACTTCCAAACATTAGAATGTAGATATTTTTATGCATCATTACTGCATTTGCTTGCATATCATGGCTAAAAATGATTATAAAATACAAACTAATAATAATAATAAAAGACAAACGTAATACAATTATTTCAGTGAATGTAGTGATTCCTCTATTACTGATATGCTGAGCTTTCAGTGCCATTTTGTGACCACATGGCAACGTAGATTTTGTATGCAAATGACCAACAACAAAAAGAATGCACATTAACAAAAGTATAGATCAAATGATATTGCTGAAAAATAACGACTAAAATCTGACTTTTGTTCTAATTCTTATAGCCTTCTGTACAGTTTAGTATAATAAACACTCATTTGAGATATATGAGCGGCACATGACAGCTAAAAACAGAAATGTTCTTCAAAACTTTTTTATAAGCAATATTGTTGAGTTGACACTAATATTAGTTTATTTAATTGTGTATTTGTCCCTAACGCCTTTTTAATTCTCAGTATTGTAATATTGAAGTGTAATAGCTATTTCCTACAAATAATTATTTTTTCTGGGTTATTGTTTTCTTGACTATTGGTTTATTTAATAGGAAAAATAGATCATTATTGACAAGTTCCAAACATGGATTTTGCGGTACAGGTTTTGTTGTTTTTATGGGTTTTTAATCGAAAAGTGTACAACCAAGTCAAATAGGTACACATCGTCTTATATATTTGTCACTAGCAGTATATGATTTAGACCACTTCTTAGCCTGAATAATCTGCAGTAGCATTTCTGTTATCTATTATTAAACTGCCTGAACCTGTGTGTGAAAAATTCTTTTGTTTTGATGTTTTATTTTTTTCGTTTTCAAGAAGGTCTTACTATTGCCTTCCAGGTATCCTGGTATAAATAGTAAAGTCCTGACCGGTGTGACTACTTACCCTAAGCACGTACATGTAGTGCAAATTTTCATCGTTAAGCTTTTACTTAAATTACATGTTACTGTCTTTAATTTTTTTTTATCTGTACTCTCACTGATATATGCTAGAAATAAATTGGCTATCCCCTTTTTTTGTTGAATGTTAGTTTGTTCCCTGTGAACCCTACTTTTTTAGAGTGGAAAGTGGAGAAAAGCGAAACATTTTAAACTCTGGATAAGACTTTTGATCTTACATTTATCTCTAACATAATTTAAAGAAGTTCAAAATCGGCAGATGTAATGTCCTTTAACACTATCTACCCAAGTTCGTTTTCACAGAAAATTTTCCAGTGAGAAATCGCCACGATGCTGAGCAAAGTAGGTAGATATAATTTCAATTTAAATAGTTTCACGCTGAATCTAAAAGAATTTGTCATTTTTAAATAAAATTGAAGAATTCATTGATGTTATTGTTTCTAATCGGAAATCACTATAACTTTTACATGTACACCATTTCATGATTTCGCTTACTTTATTCGCAATAGATGTAACTAAAACATTTTCATTTTTTCAAACACATTACTACTGCATCGAATTCCATTTCTTCTGGAGATTTTTTTCGGAAGACTTTTATTTTTCAAGTTCACCCAGTATACGGGCGCGGTGTTACACATACAACCATTTCTGCCGGAGATTATTTTTTCATGTTATTTTTAATATTATTACTGCGGAAATGTCAATAAAAAATAAGTAATCTTTGGAGGTGGATAATTCCTGGACATGTTTTTTTTTAACAAAATAATATTTGGGGAACTCAGTTCCGAAGATTATTTTCTGCAAAATGAATGTATGTAAAATAATAAAAATCTTTGAGTGTTCACTTTGGCTTTCCATACATTACCATTTCATCAACTTTATCCGAAATTACGTTTTTGTCATGCATATTTATTTTTGCTTTGTGATAGCATTATTGGACCATATACTGGTTTTCGAGTCCATATTTCTCAAGAAAAGTGTACAAATAATATGCCTTCACATTTTTTTTTTCATGTTTGGAATTAAGATTTTATTGAGTTTTTATATTTTGTTCTTTCTGCTAAATATTGTTGTAGTTTTTATGCTTTTCGAAAGTTATGATAAGATCTGATTTAACAATTGAGGCGCATCTATTGTTTTTGTGTACTATGTCCTTTCAACTGTTATTATACGGCAAGATTTTATTTAGTGACCATTAATATTGTTTTGGTCTTGTATATCATATACAGTGCCTCTGTTTATGACTGTCGTACTTTCTATTGTATTGTTTGTTTATTTCTTTTCCTTTGTTAACTCTTTTCAAAAGTCTGGTTTGTTTTTCAAGAATTCCTCTCTAATATACATTCTATAAAAAAAACTTTACACTACCATACTACATGAAATATTTAAAACCCGTTTAAAAGAAATAATCTACAAAGCTGTCTTTCACAAAAATGGTAACATCTACAAATTTATTGTTTTAAGATACAATTCGACCTATTTTTTCCAACAAGGAAGAAAAAGGTAGAACATGCTTTACAGAGGAACAAGTGATCAGTATGCTGGAGTTTCTCATTGACAACATATTTGTTATGCTTGGAGGAAGAATTTTTCAACAGATTGTTGCCATTCCTATGGGAACCAACTGTGCCCCTCTGCTGGCTGATCTATTTTTGTATTCGTATGAGTCGGAGGTCCTCCAAACAATAATCAAGGACAAGAAAATCAAAAGAGGTTAGATCATTTAATTCCACATACAGATATGTTGATGATGTTCTCTCCATCAACCGTCCAAACCTTTCTGATTGGATTCCATTAATATATCCTCCCGAATTAGAAATTAAAGAGAACACAGACTCCACCTCATTTTTAGATATTTATCTTGAATTTGACACCAGTTGTAATCTAAATACAAGACTCTATGACAAACGAGACGATTTTAATTTTGAAATTATAAATTTTTCTCTCCACAGCAGCAACATACCAACTTCACCCGCGTATGGAGTATACATTTCTCAGCTCATACAATATGCTAGAGATTGCAGCTATTACTCAGACTTTGTAACACGTCATCGGTATCTGAGCAAGAAATTAATACGCCAAGGCTTTGTAAAGAAACGTCTCGTCATTATTCCTTAAAAAATCATCGGAAGGTACAGTACCTGTACCAGCAGCCTTTACATGGTGACGTGAACTTGAATGATCGATGACTGGTCGATAGCGAAATCTGACTGATCGGTGGTAGATCCAAGCTTGCATCCGTATTTGACGAATATCAAATCGATCATTCATTTAATCAGGTGGACAGATCAATAAGTCAATGTCGGACTCATATAATTTTGAAAATCCTATACGAAACGAAATGGAAAATTTTTTTTATATTATACCAGTTATATCGGCTGTTTATACATATTGATTTTAATTTCTTATAGAATGTACTCTTAATGGAAAATAAACAGTTAATTATTTGATCAAGTTCTGTGGTATATGTGATTAAAATTAAAGATAAAAATCAACAATGATTAATTAACAATATTAGTGCGCTATCAGTATTTTTTTAAATTCATTTCAATGAATTCAACAATAAATATAATTAAGTGTAACGGAAGAGGATTTTTTTCTATTTTTTTTATGTAGAATCCGTGTGAACTACTTCACAGGTTCTTTCCTAATGTTAAAAAAGTAAGCTTTTAGCTCAATTCATGGTTAAGGTAGAACGTCCCCCCCCCGAGCAAAATAAGATAAAATAAAGATGAAAATAAATAAATTTAAGGTTTAGACTTAGAATGCATTCAAAAACAAACACAGTAGATGACACATGAGACTGCAATTAAAAAATCAATGGACTGTATTTTTTATATCTTTTGTCAGAGAGAACTTCAACGAAAACATCTACTATGTGTCGTTATCTTGTTTCTTTATACAAATGGAAAGA
This sequence comes from Lithophaga antillarum, assembly GCA_028566495.1. Lineage (NCBI taxonomy): Eukaryota > Metazoa > Mollusca > Bivalvia > Mytilida > Mytilidae > Lithophaga > Lithophaga antillarum. The sequence goes on along the minus strand of JAOXYI010079381.1, from coordinate 302 downwards.
AATTAACGTTCGTAATTTATATAATAAATGCTGTGTCGTAACTCAATCAATTCGTTAATGACGGATTGGAACCGTAAATTAAAACAGGATCAGTCAATGACGAATAGGACCGATCAGTCATACGTCAGTTGAGATAGGACCCGTCAATTACGTTTTCTATCCGTATTATACTTGACTTTTCTGACGGACTGTTGACTGATCCATAGCTATTTTTTGACGAATCGATGACGGCTGACTGATCGGCAGCTTAGTAAAGGCTACTGGTACAAAGGCTGTACCAAGACAGAACAGACAAGTATTCA
>JAOXYI010079271.1:0-12392 GCA_028566495.1 Lithophaga antillarum | reverse complement strand
CTCTTACTGATAATAGCAGAAGTGATATGCTACTTTCTACTAATAAATACCAGTACTAATAATAGTTTTCTCTATTTTTCAGGTTTTGACATGTAAAGCAGAAAGGATTTTTTTCTACTTTTGACCACCAAAACCAGAAAAAATGGCAGCATTTATTGCCAAGCAGATGGTAGGCAATCAGCTGAAATCTGTTAAAGGTAAAAGTTCTACACAAGATTAAGAAAAAGAAGGTAGATATTAATGTTCATTCTAAAGCTGAGAAGCCAAAGGGTACATTTTAAAACTCTGAGGCCATAAGGGCAAAGGGTTTTAAACCATAGCTTTGGATTTCAGCTGGCAAATGAATATAAATATCTGAATTCTTTATCTAACTTCCAAACAACCAAAACATGAAAAAAATAAAATAAAAAAATGTTTATACCCTATCAACCAGGAAGTAAAAAATGAATTTCACATAATATAACAGTGTCCTTCACATGTTGCTTTTTATTCCTGTGCACATAGTTTTACTTGCCTGATTAGCCTCAGGTAGTTCATTTAGTAAGGAGTTCAATTAAAGTGCTTATTTCATTTTTATTGTGGAACTATTCTGTGGTTAACGGTCTCATGTTAAAAAAAAAGGAAAATCATATATACAGGTTTGTGACAGCCTTTAATACTTGTTTTAAAGGACTAGTCCTTCTACCAGCAATATTCTGTTAAGACAACTATATACTGTTTCGTACACTGAGTGTATACATTTCCGCTCAAGTTACAAAATACTGCCAAATTTGAAACTTCTGTACATTTCTGTGGATAGCTAATCAGATCATTATTCAGTTTGTTTAAATAACTTGCATCTCCTACATTTTTTATTAACATGCCTTGTTGATTCGCATGATTTTGAACCTGTAGAATTTGCATTTTGTTAGGTTATGATACATTGTGGAAACATGAAGAAATTCTTGGTGGTACTGTAATATATATGTCATTGATTGTGATAAAGATCAGGAATTACTGAATTATTAAAAACAGCATAATAGAATTGATTGACTGTGGATTGACTTTTATTGTTAATTTTTCGCTTTTTTTCTATGGAATTTTTGTATTTTATGTTTAAATATTTCATTGTAATATTGTTATCTAATATCTGATAATGTATTTTTTTATTTGTGTTTTTTTGTGTTTTTTTTTTGTTCGGTGACATTTGTGTAATATTCTGGACAGGATTGAGACATTTGGACTGAAATTCTGATATACTTCATGATAAATGTGCCCAAGAACTCCCTTCTTATGGCAAAAATTTCAGAAACAGCTACTGAGTTTTTGTCTTGCCTGTCATGGAAGGCGAGACATAGGTATATGCTTTTACTGGTGGCGACAGCAGCTTTAACTTTGTGTGAAAGTTTTGTGATTAGCTCCATTTCTCAGTAACCACACATTATTGTACAACCATATTTGGTCCACACAGTTATCAGAGATTGTAGTGTCAGCTTGACACTGATCACTTGACCTTGACCAAATTTTCATGCTCCACCGACTTTGTTAAATTTATGTCAAAGTTTTGTGATTAGCTCTATTTCTCAGTAACCACACATCATAGAGCAACCATATTTGGTCCAGGCATTCATCAGGGGATGTACTTGTAAGGGTGACACATTTCACTTGACCATGACCTCATTTTCACAGTCCACTGACTTTGTTAAATTTACATCAAAGTTTTTGTGATTAGCTCCATTTCTCAGTAACTACAAATAACAGAGCAACCATATTTGGTCCTCACATTCATCAGAGGATGTTTATATAAGCGTTACACATGTCACCAGATCTTGACCTCATTTTCATGGTTCACTAGCTTGTTATTTTCATGATATTAGGTCCATTTCTCAATGATCAAATATATTTGATCCACAAATTCATCAGAGGAAATGCATGTCAGCCTGACACATGTCATTTGACCTTGACCTCATTTTCATGGTCTATGGACTTTGTTAAATTTATATCAGTTTCATTTCTGTGGCTTCATTTCTTGCCAACCATGCATCACTGATCAACAATATTGATCCATATGTTGTTTGGGATGAAAATGTCAGTCTGACAAATGTTACATTACCTTGGCTTTAATTTCACAATCCTTAACCTTGTGTCAGTTTGGCTGAATTTCAGGCGAAACATATCTGTGTGTCCACCCTTGTTGTAATTACAGTATTCCATCAGTTGTGGTACATAGCATAAATTGTAACATTAGAAATACCCTACATCACATGTATAGTGTGCAACAAACAACTGTATTTCAAATGTTTATGAAAAAACAGTAAGAAGATCTTCTGGTATTTTTATCCCATTACAGCTTTTACCATGTTGGAATTTAGTTCCTTGAAAATCTTAAAACTTTTTTAGGTCAGAGTGAGGTCATAAATTTTTTTTTTTTTTTTTTTTCAAACATACGACTGTGTTGAGATATTATGAAATATGTCAATATTTTTGCAACTTGTTGGTGTTCACTGTGCAGTTGGGGGGTATGCTGTCATTCAGCCAGCTCTTGTTTTTACCTTCGCATTATTCATACCTTTTTGTCTTCAGACTATCAGAACATCTGTCCCTTGACAGTGAGTATCTATTGAATATTTATATTTTAATTATCCCAGAATTGTCTCAATAATTGAATCAGCATGATTAGATAATGCAGAAGAAATGCTGGCCATTTTATATAAGTTTGATGTCTCCCAAAGGACCTGTTCTCTATTGTCCAATATTGTTCATTTAATAAGTGCTAGAGCCAAAGCCTTTGTGATGGATAAATGTCTTTATTAAGATAAACATGACAGGAATGCAGACATACAGACGGGAAAGCAATATTCTAAGAAACGTTCAATGAAATGTCAGTTTTGGTTAAATGTCAAAAATTTTCTAGCATCAATCGCGTAACTGAAGGTGCCAAATTTATAAGCAAGTACAGATAAGAATTTCAATTGAGAGACCATGTTGCATTAGAATAGTGACAACTATTATGTTTGATATTTGATACGGTCAGTCTAAGATTTTACGTTGGCAGATATCAGCTTTATTGACAAGCAAGTGCAGATGAGAATTCAAATTAAAACTTGCTTTTAAGCAACCCCGTTGTTTCATTAGAATAGAGATAACTGTATTATATTTGAATATTTGATACCGTCAGTCTAAGATTTTACATTGGAAGATATCAGATTTATTGACTTGAAAAGTAACTTGTACATAATTTGGAGTGTTTTGAGTCAAATGTTGAGTTAAGTCTAAGTTTTTAAGTTCAAGTTGGAGTTCAAATTGAAATTTTAGTTCAAATTGCAGTTCCAGTTATGATTTTAGTTAAATTTTTGGTTGAAGTTAAATTTTCGGTTAGACCTCCTGCTAAGTTTCAAATTTGAGTTAGCTGTTCAAGTTCAGGTTTGAGTTGAAGTTTGAGTTATAGTTCAATTTACATTTGAACTGGCTTTCAGTAATGCCTCTTTTTGTGATTATTGAATGTGTTGAATCCTAATCATGTGTATACATATCTCAAAGAAGAACAAATATTTTCCATCGAAAAAAAATTTTGATCCAGTGATGCTTATCCCAAGAAATTTAGTAAGGCATGTGTGTTTGACCTTCAAAGGAAATGATATATTCAAACTAAGAGAAGATATGAAGCATTTTCAGAAGACATTGATGAATATCATACATACACAGTTACTGTATTAGAGTAACTTCATTTTGCTCAACAGTTACTGTTTCATAATACACATGAACTACAGTAAAGAGAAACTGTGGCAGATGGACAATTTTCAGCTTTGTAGCTGGTCATTGACAGTTGTATTTGAAGAAGGCTTGGAAAATGCTACTGAGTGAACCCTAGAAAACACTGTTGGAGCCCTTGTAAACATCGATACATTTCCTAGACCATACTGTGAAAATATGAGTAAATTTTTCATGTTTGCTCCAAATTTTGTATTATATTTATATGAGATAGTGACAAACCAAATATTGTCCATATTCATTTGGTTCACTAAATTATGAGGGATGGTAGGAGCAGTTCTTCTAAATTTACAGAAAATTAAACTCTGAAATCCTGTTTTTGAAATCCTATTTTCCAGCAAATTAGAAAAGCCTTTTTTGATTCCTAAAAACTGTGTCGTGATCTAATTCTGAAATTCTAAGAAACAAAAATTACAATTTTGACTTTTACCAGAAAGAGTCTTTTTGTCCTTTAATTTTTATTTTTTTTTTTTTTTTTTTTTGGGTAATGTGGACTTGTTCATTAAGTCATATCGTTCTTTAATATTGGAAATTCATCATGTACACAAATTAATTTGAAATTGAATCAAATTTAAAAATTACAGCAGCGGCAGGCGGTGGTGAGTTATACATCAAATTATAATATTTATTTTTTATTTATTTTAGCATGTTAACTCACTGATGCAAAAAAAGAGTAGAAACATTTTGAAAAATGGAGAAATTATTAATAAGCATAAAAGAAAGTTTAATTTGTAGATTCAGGAAATTTAAAAAGAGAATAAATAAAAAAATAGTAAAAATAAAAGAGCAAGCAAGCGGCTGCAGGAGGACTTTCCTTTTTGCATATAGGCCTGTACTTTGAATTGAATAATTGACAAAAATAAAGCTTGTCACTTGGCATGTTTTTTGCCAAATTTTACAAAAATTGTAATTAGAAAAATATACTGTGATTTCCTTGTTTTCAGTTGCTTATTGAATTTCATTATTTTTGGTAGTTAGTGCTTACAAAAAAAAAAAATCAAAATATAAGAAAATTCTGTTTCACACTAGGAAGCTGTGGAAAAAGTATTCATATACAAAAATACACATCTTATTTGTTGTCATTTTTATCTGTAAAATAAAACCAAAATTGTATACACATAAATAATAAGACTTTGTGTCCCAAATTTTGACACTTCAGATCAATGCTGAATATTTTTTGCCTATTGAATTTATTAAGAATCACCAAATTAAAAGATCTTTCAGATTTCATGGTGCACATTTTACTCAGTGATATTACAATGACTAATTATTACATTATAATGCATGCAATTTTTTCAGCACTCACAGAGTATTTCAATATTTGTTTTTTTCTGTTTTTCTGACAAAAAAATTTAAGGGAGCATATATACAGTGAGTTTTGTCTTCCAGTATTTAATTTCTGTTTCACTTGCCATAAAATAGCTGAAAGATTGATGGCTGCAGTAAACTACAAACACGCAATCACTTTGAACCAAGAAGGGATATTGTCAATATTTTTGCTGAGAGATGTTTTTCAGTTAACCAACTGAAGTACTTTGTACTTTGGATCGTCACTAGTCTGAAGGTCACATCCATGTTGGCAGTTTTGAATATGAAGTTTGTTCAATCAACATCATGTTTTTGTTTTTAAAACATTTCCTCTAGAAAATGGATTTGCCATTGGTACATATGTAGTGTCTTTTGTCATAATAGCTTCCAGATCCATTTTCTGAAGATTGAATTTGTCTTGAGATTGGAGTTCCTTGTCTGATTAAGTTTAAACTTTGTATATGTGGGTGTCCATAGTCTGGTTAAAGCTTTTATTCAGTTCCATTTCTCATTTACCAATTGATATACAGTCATGATACATGAAAATGGTTTTAAGCTTCCAATAAGCTTCCAACAGGCATGATACATCAGATGGTTTTAAGCTTCAAGTAAGCTTCCAACAGGCATGATACATCAGATGGTTTTAAGCTTCCAGTAGGCTTCCAACAGACATGATACATCAGATAGTGTTAAGCATCCAACAGTCATGATACATCAAATGGGGTTAAGCTTCCAACAGTCATGGTACATCAAATGGGGTTAAGTTTCCAACAGTCATGATACATCAAATGGTGTTAAGCTTCCAACAGTCATGATACATCAGATAGTGTTAAGCATCCAACAGTCATGATACATCAAATGGGGTTAAGCTTCCAACAGTCATGATACATCAAATGGTGTTAAGCTTCCAACAGTCGTGATACATCAAATGGTGTTAAGCTTCCAACAGTCATGATACATCAAATGGTGTTAAGCTTCCAAAAGTCATGATCATACATCAAATGGGGTTAAGCTTCCAACAGTCATGATACATCAAATGGTGTTAAGCTTCCAACAGTCATGATACATCAGATGGCGAGCACACTAAGCTACTATACACTACCGAGATGGTCAGTTATTTGAATTACGATGCAGATGCACAAGCTTCAGTCAGATGAAGTCATTTCTTACCAAAATTACATCACCGACTTTGTTCATTTAAATGCACTTTATTTTTTTCTTTGTAGGATTTTTTGTTTTAGATTGAATTGTTTCATCTAGATTTGGTAATTTGTTAAAAAATCATCTTAACTGCAATAATGGATACTTGTATTTGTAAAACTGCTAAATTAAAAATATTCTTGAAAACTTGCAAATTTCATTGAAAATTAATATTAATCTGAAAAATGTAATTCTATATGAACTGACCAATCAAGACACAAGATTGTGATTTCTTAATAATTAATGTAAAGAGATGCTACCAGAATGTATGTTCATGGAAATTCCATATGCAAGAATTTCAGAAATTTCATTGTTATAAGTAAGAAATTTTTTATATGGCCGCAAAAATTTTTGTGGACGTATTATGGTATGGGTCGTCGTCATTGTCGTCTGTAGACAGTTGGTTTCTACACCCTAACTTTTGTTCCCAAAGACCGATTCTTTTAATATTTTAAGACAAAGTTCCTTGACACGAAATACAGGTCAAGTTCTATAATGTGGTTTCTGGCCCCTACTGTTTTGTAAAAAAGGGGCCCAAAAGGGTTTTTTTATTTTTCTATATGGATTTTTAATTATTGATCATATTTTGATGCAGTTTTCTTCAGTGGAATCCTTGTGGCAAGACCTTTCGGAAATATGTCAACAGATTTTATGTAAATGTTACAGTTTCCGAGATGTAAGGGGTCAAAGGGTCCAAATTTCAATTATCGCAAAATACAGGAATTTTTTATTTTTTAACTGCTTTTAATGCAGTTTTATTTCTGGGCTTTTATGTTGCAATACAGTTTGAGATTGATGGTAGGGTTTCTGTCCCTTACTGTTTTTCCAAAAAAGGGGTCAAAAGGGGTTTTTAATATTATTTATTTTTGGATCATATTTTGATGCAGTTTTTTTTGTTGGATTCCTTGTGGCAAGACCTTTGAGTACTATTGTTAATGGATTTTTACATAAATCATACATTTTTTGAGATATCAGGGGTCAAAGGGGCCAAATTGCAATTTTCGCAAAAAATAGGAATTTCGTATTTTTAACTGATTTTGATGCAGTTTTGTTTCTTACCATCATGTTGCAGTACAGGTTAAGTTGGTAGTGGGGTTCTGGTCCTTACTTTTTTGAAAAAAGGGGCCAAAAGGTGTCTGCTGCCGTATCATGCTCTGTGAGCGGAGCTCTTCAATATATGTATATACTCAAAATATCATTATTTATCTGAAAATGCTGCAAATTTATTGATGAGACTAAAATATACATGGTATGTATGAATATTCACGATTATATATTTTTTAGCATGTTTTTATTTATTCTCTGCTGAAAAAAAATAAGAAAAAAAATATATTTGTTAGGAAATTTTGGAAGCATCTTTTCTGGATGTGATTCAATGATCTTTTAAAAAGAGGGCATTGCATCTATAAACAGTATAACCTGACAGACCACCTGTCCTACCAAGAAAAACTGGTTCTTTAAGGCAGATGGCCTCTAGGAAGAGGTGAACTTACCAGTAATATGGATATATAGAGCAATACCATCTTGATGTGGTCTCCCAAGAAAGAATCTTTTGTATCCATGTCTCTGAAGACACTGTCCACTATAAAAGGAAATATTGCTACTCTCTTTCACAATGAAACTTGAGAATGGACAAAGAAAATTTATTTTCAAGTGATTATTATAGTATTATAGTATTTTTAATGTTTTTTTAGCACACTTTTTGCTACATTTCATTTTTCACAAACTTAAAATCCATTCTGTCTTTTCATATTGCAAATTGTAAGAGTTATTTCCCCTCAGCAGGTATCTTGCATGTAGTTACAATGGGAGAAATTTAAAAAATTGTAATTTTTCCCCAATACAGAATTTTTATGCTGAGAAAAAATATTCTGATGAACATTTATAAAATACACAAAAAAATTTGTGTAGTATAAAGCTGAAAGCTGAAATTTGAGTTTCAAAATATAAAATTTCAAATTGCCATAGAAGGTTTCGTACACTACATACTTGGTGCTAGGGGAACATAACCCCTACAAAAAGGGAAGCAACTGTGTAAAGTGAAAAGAGGGAATAGTGACAATTGGTTTGGATCAGGCTAGTTTTTGTGGATTAGGAATTTTATGCAAGTGTATTATTGTACAAGAATTAGGAATAATGCTAAGACAGTTGTAAACACTGATTACCAGCAGAATTCTACCAAAATAGTCGCAAGAGTTACAAATAATGCCAAGACACTTATAAACACTGATTACCGGTAGTATTCTACCAAAACAGTCATTAGAGTTATGCATAATTCCAAGACACTTCTAAACACTGATTATCGTTAATATTCCACCAAAACAGTCGCAAGACTAACAAATAATTCCAAGACACTTATGAACACTGATTACCGGTAGAATTCTACCAAAACAGTCAATCACGCAAAAGGTCAAGTAGCAGCAATGGAAAGTTTCCTACAAACCACTGCTATCAGTTGTTATCAAGTGTATGCAGTCGATGTCCATCTGTATAAGCTGTGGCTATTCCAGCCTTGTTGGTTTCCACAAGGTCAATGTTGTATTAGTTTGTAAATTCCATCTGTATGCATCACTGTAGCCTGTCACCTCAAAGGTGTGAGTTTGTGCTTGGCTATTAAAAAATGACGTTTTACTTAACTTGTATCTTACCATAATTTTCGCTTTATTCGAGACTATTGTCTAGTCGCGAAAATAAAGACTCGCTAAATTTTAATTCAGTAGTTGATACAATAGTATATCTACCTAATCGCGAAATTTCAGACTCGCTAAAATTATATACCCCATTTTTTATGAGAAAGTGCGAAAATTTCAACTCGCCAAAATTACCCGCTATACGGTACGTTGGTTACTTTCCAAAGGTCAGAGGTTCTCTCTTGGTACTGCAACTTCCCTTACCAATAAAACTGAATGGAAAATATAGTTGAAAACTGGATGAAAGTAGGGAAAGCCCCCATTCAATAAATAAATCTGTTCCAGTCTTCTTCTTAAATATCTATAGGTTTGTGAGGTTGAACCATCAACTTGGCAGTGATGAACCTTTAATATTGTTCTGTTACAAAATAATGCATGGTGATACTACAGCTCCATGAACAAACCTCAGTGCTTACCAATCAAAGATTGGTTTTTCTGGATACCACAGATCCATGTAAGTTTCTATGGGGAAATTGACAATATGTCAGAGTATTCTACCATTAAAGAAATTTACGAGATTCCTTTATTAATCTGTTTAATGGAATACCATTTGCGATTGCATTTTACATTTCAAGTGAAGAAGGCTCCACGTTTTTCCCCATTATGTAATGGGTTTTACATATAAATTACGGGTTTCATTGACTCTTATATGATCTTAGGGCAATTAATTCATACAGAAACTTAATTTATGGTTCCTACTTCATGAATCTTTGAATTATGTATGATACAGCGAATGCAAAGCCTTGTATTTTTGTGTAGATTTTATCTGCATCATATATGGTCATATTAGCTATTGTTGGTGAGGATTGTTGATGGGAGGAGTACATATGCAGTTCTGACTTCCACCTGCCTTTACATGTATTCCCAACCTCTCAAGCGATTTTTTCAAAATTTGGTTCTTCCCATTCCCAAGTCCTGTCTCCACATTTCTTACTCTATGTCCTTAAGCTTCTCCATGCTTTCTTTCACTGTTGTATCCTGCATTCACCTCGGTTGGACCACTCTTATCAGTAAAGAAGGGCCATTTATTGCCAACAGTAATAAGATCAAACCTTCAACTTATTTTTGTGCTCTTGTGGCATTACTATGGCAATTTTCTTTACAAGAATACATATGATATAGAGAAGCTGCTTTTTTATACCTCCACCTAGTAAGGAGGGGGTATATAGGAATCCTCTTGTCTGTCCGTTCGTCTTACCTTTTTTGTCCATCTGACACATTTTGATCTTTCCATTTGAAACTGCTTGATCAATGGCAACCAAACTCGAATAGTTATTGGGTGGTTCTCTTTCAGAATTATAGTTTGAATTTTTCAAAGTGGTTGCCATTGGAAACCAAAAGATTAAAAAATTGCAGAAATGTTGATTTTTTGTAAACTGCTGAACCAATCTTCCTGAAACTTCAGAATAATATTTCTAAGGATGCCCAGATGTGCATAAAGACTTTTGTTTCCATTCAACCAGTTCAAGATGGCTGTTGTTGCCATGGAAACAAAACAAAAATTTAATTTTTTGAAATTATAGAGTTTGGATTTATCCAAACTTAACAAAACTTGACAGGTGTGTAGAAAAGTATTAAGGTTTTGAAGTTGTCAAAATGGCTGCTGTTATTATGGTAACAAGGAAATTGAGTTAAAAAAACACAAATATGCTGATTTTACAACAAGTATTGACTAATGGTTATTATGAAACTTCTTAGGAATATTCCAAATGTCATGAAACTTCACATGTAGGATGTCTAGAGATGCATAAAGGGTTGAAAGATTTCCAAATGACTGCAGTTTCCATGGTAACCAGAAGATCAAAGTGAAAAAAACAGATTATAATACTGATTTCACTACATCATCAGTCTTTTGGGGTAGAATAGTTCTTGGGAGGTTGCCTTTCAGAGTTTTAGCTCGAATTTTCCAAAATGGCTGCTGTTGTTACGGGGATATCTTTCTGTGATCAGAAGATCACCTTCTTGTAGTTTTTTTTTTTTTATGCAGCAACCAGTACTAAAGCAAAAACAGAGTTATACATATGGCCTGGGCATTTGACATTAAAGGTGATATGTGATGACTCTTAAAATAAATATTCTGCACCTTAATGAAAACCCTGGATCTGCTGCACACAAATGGCATCATGAATGGATGTTTATAAAGGGAGATAATTAGCCATGCAATTCTGGGGAATCCATTTAAAATATTGGTTTTAGTCTTTAATTAGAAGTTTGCATAATTAAAAGATTGCATATTATACAAATACACATTCATTTGCAGACATGCACAAAATTTCCTGGTTTGCATATCACTTTTTGTTAAAAGTAATAAAAAATATATTCAGCTGTGAAAATCCTGGGGTGAAAATACAGGAATCTAGCCACAGTATTGTTCCTTGAAAACAACCTTGGTGTCATGTAGATATGTTTAGAACAAATTGTGAAAATACCTGTGGTTTACAAAGGTTTTGCCTGTTCACATCTGTCAACCCTTGGTAGCAACCTTTTTGTTGAACTTAAGAATTCCTCTATAAATATGTAGAGTGAACTGTAAAGACAGTTAAACAGGAATATCCTTTGTTACGATCCCATCACTTCTTGGAGCAGCATTTTTATTTGACGTTTATATGAATTTTATAAATGCAACAGAAAAGCGAGATGCAAAGTAGCATTTAAAGACCCACCCTCAATTCACATCTACTCAGAGGACGCTGAGTAGAACAAAAGTACTGAACAAAGTTCACAAGGACAAAAACACTAATGGTCTCAAGCTCAGAGCTGACTTAGTTCGAGGAGATGGTTGATCTAAGCATGTTAAGTGTATTTTTATATCAGTGCTAGCAATCCAAGATGGATTTATGCCAACACAACATGAAAATCTAAAGAATTCAAAGCTGGTGTTTAAGAGAAGTAAGTCATCTCGACACATACCATGTTCATGTCTGAGCTTGAGTGATTGCAAAAATGAAGATGTCCTTATAATAAGGGTCTCAGTGGGGTTTAAACATGATGCAGTATTACCTAATTCTTAATTAGCATCACAGGGGAATGTGGAAAACAGTAAAGGACCCACTACATGACACATGAATTTGAAGAAACTGGACCTGTGATTTTAGGAATAGGGTATGTCTTTCTTAAAGAGTTCAGCTAAAAAACTTTCACACTTGTGAAATTGGGAAAGTCTAAAATTATGTTTGGAATTGTGGGAAAGGGACCAAACCATTGACAGCCCTACAACGAGTTGAACCTTTGGTGATAAAATTTGTTGGAAGATCAGTGGTTTTTTCCTACAGTCTGGTTTCCTTCAACAACAAACTTGCATAAAATGGAATTCCGGCAAATAAGCATGCTTGCATAATAATTTTGGTTTTAGAACTAACAATTTGAAAATTTATCACCACAAATACTGGGTGATGTCAGAGTTGATTCATGTTAATTAAGTTTTGTATCAAAATAACAAATTGT
>JAOXYI010079162.1:0-12393 GCA_028566495.1 Lithophaga antillarum | reverse complement strand
TTGTATTTTTTGTTGATTTTACCCCTATGTTCTATTTTTAGTAATGGTGGCCATGTTGGTTGGTCGGCGGGCACATCAGATATAATTTTGAAACTAGACACCCTAAGGATGATTGTGGTCAAGTTTGGTTCCAATTGGTCAAGTGGTTTCAGAGGAGAAGATTTTTTACAAAAGCTAATGACGATGGACGCCAAGTGATGGCAATAGCTCACATGACCCTTCGGGTCAGGTGAGCTAAAAAGTGTGAAAAACACACAGGATGAAAAAAGTATATCCCCTACTTCTACAAGTAGGGATATAATAAAGCCACTGACAAATAATCATGAAGTATAACATGTAGTTCCTGAGAACTCTTGCATGGAAATCAGTCTCTGTATTACACAGTGTAAAAAGTATGTATAGTTGTAAAACAGAAAGTTCAGAGCCGATTGATCTAAAAATAGCAGACATGGTATGGCCCATCTAGACACGGCCACATACAAAAAAATCACAAAGCCATGACATGTAGTTCCTGCGAATTGTTTGACAGAAATTTTCAGTTTTATCTAACATTATGTAAGTTTTCCTTTGAAATGCAGAAGAAACACTGTATGAATCAAGATGTTGCATCACCACAATGTGGTGATAAAAGATTGGCATGACATCGAATGTAAACAAGACGTCATCGCATACATAAATGAGTTCCGTCTCTGAAAGCCTTATTTGATGTAATGTCAAGCAGGTAAAGCGTTTTTATGTGTTAATTATTATATAAAATGTCAGATAAACAGATCATAAACAAAGATGTGATGGTACAACTTTTTGTTTCAGGTCTCGTCGGTTGAATGATTTGCATCACTACTCATCGCGCATCGACTCATAGTGATACAGCTCATTCAACGGACTCAACCTGATACAAGAAGTACCGTTACCTAATGTATATAATTTATATGTATCATACTGTGTACAACGTACATGTAGTCATAAAACAGGAAGTTGAAAGTCAGTAGATCTAAAAATTGACGACACAGCTTACCTAAACAAAGCCACAGGCAATTAATCACGAAGCTGTGGAAAGTAGTTCCTGAGACTTATTTGACAGAACTCTGCAATTGTATCATAGAGCCTACAAGGTACATACAGTTGTCAAACAGGAAGTTGAAAATTGGTATGTCTGAAAATGGCAAACAAGGTATGGCCCACTTAGACAAGACTTAGAAAAATGTTATGAAAATTTACTACCCTTAATATGTATCAAGCAAAAGTACATGTAGTCGTCAAACAGGAAGCTGACATACAGCAAACCTGATATTGCTTTACACGGTATGGCATACCTACACAAAGGTCATTACCAAATACCAAGCATCTGTGACTTGTAGTTGCTGAGAAAAATGTTATGAAAATTTACTACTCCTACTATGTATCAAGCAAAAGTACATTTAGTCGTCAAACAGGAAGTGGATAAGTGGCAAATCTGAAATTGCTTTACACGGTATGGCATACCTAGACAAAGATCACTGCCAAATATCAAGGAGCTGTGATTTGTAGTTGGTGAGAAAAATGCTACGTAAAAGTGTGATGGACGGATGGACAGACGGATAGGGTGAAACCAGTATACCCCCCACTCCTTCGGAACAGGGGTATAAATACAAAATTCCTATTTTTTGTGAAAATTGCAATTTGGCCCCTTTGAAACATTATATCTCAAAAACCACATGATTAACATTACCGGTAAAAATCTGTTGACATACTACTTAAAGGTCTTGTTATAAGAATCTAATGAAATACTGTGTCAAAATATGATCAAAAATAAAAAATCAATATACAAAAATCAAAAACCCCTTTTGGCCCTTTTTCTACAAAACGGCAGGGGCAGAACCCCCATACTCAAACTTGCCCTGTATTTTGTGTTTAGGAACATTGTGATAAAATATAAAATGAATCGATCTTTAGGGACAAAAGTTAGAGCACGGAAACCAACTGTCCACAGGCGACGACAACGACAGACCCATACCATAATACGTCCTCAAAAATTTTTGCGGCCATATAAAAATGAAGTTTCATTGTTCGGCAGGTTCTAGTACCATAGAAATGGACTAATGTGCAAAACTTAACCAAAAGTCACTGAAGCATAAAATGTAGGTCAAGATGATCAAATTCTTGTAGCATGGGTTAGAACTACCCATGATGTATCCGCATATGAAGTTTTATTGTTGCACAGGTTGTAGTATCATTCCAATGGACCTAAGTGCAAAACTTAACCAAAGTGTAAGTCAAGATGATCCAATTCTTGTAGCGAGGCTTGGATAGAACTATCCAAGATGTATCTGCATATGAAGATTCATTGTTGTACAGGTTTGTAGTTATCACTCCAATGGATCTAAGCGCAAAACTTAACCAGGACGAACGATTTCTAAATCTGAGTATCCAAATTGTGCAGTTTAAAACAATAAATTTTGTAATAATAATCAATACAGCAGAACAATCTGGGTACCAATTTATTGCCTGTTTCTAACATAAACAGTCATTATTTCTGAAAACAGAAAAACTACAACCAAATTATTTGGAATTAAAGATCTATACTTTTAATAAAAGAAATCTGCCAAAAAACTGGACTGAAGTGCTTATTTTTACATACTGGGAAAAACATTAAAAATGTGCACAAATGTCACACATATTTTAATACATGTAGTCTTTTAACTAATATGTTAGGTTATAATAATTCCATCCTCATTTGCATACATTTTTTGCTGAAACCTCATTGGATGAAAGTGCCAAATTACAACAGTTTACACTTTATAACAGCTGTTCTGCTCTTGGTTTATACATAAATAAGTTACAGTTCATCAAGAGAATTTGCCAACTTATTTGATGAATTGCTTCTTATTACCAAGAGAATTTGTTAGTATAAAGATGAAATAAAGTTCCTCACCTAAACCGTTCTTGTCTTTTCCACCAGTAATCCTAAGCTAAGCTATTACACTTGTTGTATTTATAGCAGTATATAATTAAAGTGAAAAGATAGATATTTTTACATTTACATAGCCCCATGTCTCTAGTTGTGCATAATGGGTAAAGTTTGCAGATTCAGGGGGTTAGGGACTGAAAAGACGATGGGGATGGGGTTTACAATGGAAACTATGGGAATTTTTCTTTAACGTCATGTTTAAATGGTTATTACTTGAGAACCATTGTCTCGCAATAGAGACAATGATCATTGGACCTCATGACCTACTTAATGGTCAGAAGTTTAATGGTCATTGATGACCTTGACGTTTGACCTTTCACGTTATTTCCTAAATTACTCTGAAACCACAATAGATACAGAGAATCTGAACGTGGAAAATGTTTGTCATGACAAGGCGAATTGTATGATATATTTGGTAAACTTAAGGAGCGTATTGTTTGGTTCGACATATGCCCCGAACAACAAAATAACTCACAACAAACACAATTAATTAATAACAAATAAGTAATAACAAATAAGGAATAACAAATAAGTCATAATAAATAAGTTATAACAAATAAGTAATAATAAATAAGTTATAAAAAATAAGCAATAAGTGGTAACTAAAAATGTCCCTCCAGGGCTTCCGTATTCATGGCTATGTATTTTTCAACTTCATTGTTATAATTCACTGACATTAATATTTATTGCTATTTATCACTGTTGATTGTTCTATTTATTCATTGTTATTTGATTTAATGTATTAAATGATATTTTGTTTTATGTATGCTCAAAAATTTAATTTGTTCATTATTAAACAGTCATAAACGGACTAAAACACAACTACAATCTTCTATTGTCAAACGCCATCTTCTAGTTGTAATTCAATGTTGTTATCAGCATATAAAGAAAGAAAAGTTTCTTGGATTTCATTATAGAGTTCAGTGTATTTTTCTTTTCTGCACTTCATTTTTTCAAGCTGTATTCTATAAACAGAAGCCAAATCTTGATCAGGGAAAAGATCTAAAGTTTTTGGGATTCCTCTTGTATTTTGCTAATAGTCCAATTTTTCACATCATTAAAGTATATTTCATCCTCCAGTGTAATAAACAAAGGTTTTAACGGTTTGTCCTGATCATTTAAGAAACTTTGATAGTTGTCATAAGCCACATTTAAGAAATTTACCAAGTCAGGATGTAGCAACTTGCCGTCAATACTCCTCAAAGGTTGTTCAGTTTCAGGACTTTGTAGTAAACCAGAGTTACGAATAACTCTCCTAAACATTTGAATCTCAAAATTCATGTTAAATGTCTGTTTCTCTTCAGTATTGGGATCCTTGATACAGGCTCTTTCAAACACGGACTTTCTGATGGTTTGCAGTTCTTTCACACATCCACTTGCGGTTCTCCAATTTTCTGTGTTTGGAACACCTGGGGGCAATTGACATTTAACAGCACGGTTCTCATTTTCTGTGATATAATCACCTCCCTCGCACTTACAACAGTCCCCAGACCTTGAAAATGACTCATTGTTTATAATGTATTTTTTTACAGCTTCTGGAGCACTAACACGAATTTGCATATCTCGCAACAGAAGATGTTGATATACATAAACATTAGCGGAGCAACAGCTTGACGACCTGCCATCATATAGTCAGAATTGTTTTGTCGAACACCGCTCCTAAAGCATTTTAGACCAGAGAACACCTTAAATATCAGATCATAATAAAAACTAAAGTTTGGATTTTTCACATAAGTGTCTTCCCATTCCAGAAAATGTTCAACACTACATTCCCATTCATTTTTCAGACACCACTTTACATATGATGCAACCAATTCCTCAGCAAAAGCATAAAAAATTATAAGAAAAATCTGCCAGGATAAGTGGTGATCACCACAATTGATTAAATATTCTTTTGCACGTTTACTTCTAAACCCAAGTTTATCTGCTAAAACTTCCAAAAAATATGTTTACTAAAGTTAAAAAGCGCACGTAGAAGGTTAATTTCAATTTGTCCGGTCCCAGGAACAACTAAAATTGAACCATATTGTTTCCTGCAGTTAACCTGCTTTTCCACAAATTGATCATCTATTGTGTTTACTTTTTGGTCTATCTCTTGGTCACATATAGAGCGAACAACTACCTCTCTTATAATAATATCAAGTATCGTACCCATTGTCTTTTCACACATACATCTGATTGTTTTTCAATTTCATGAATTACAGTTTTATATTTTCTCTGCTGTTTGAGTTCAAAGGAATTATCTCTCCAAGCTTTATTACTGCATTCTGAGAACTTGCATTGCAAGGTACATCGTTGTATCTTGACCGAGTTTCGTCTACATACAAAGGGTCGTAATTGCATGACGGACATTCACTGTTTACCTTCATGTATACATAACGACACTCAGAACATACGACTTTCTCCGAATTGATTTTGCTCAAAGTGTTACTGTAGCCTACATGGTCTCTAAATTCATTATTGTTACTGTCATATTCAATTTCAGACTTTACTTTTTTAATTGAGTCAAAATATATTTGTTTTGAATATGCAGAAAACACATGTTCATTTAAATATGTGTCATACTCTTGAATCTTTTCTACTAAGTTACTTTTTAAAGAATCCGACAGCCAGTTTGCAGGTTTTAGATCTTGCCTTCTTTGTATATCGGTTATCGGGGAAGTCTGAATAAACACTATATTGGTTGCCACATCAGCCGAGTAGTACCCCCTTCTCTAACTCTAGTTGTTTTTCCCAATCTCTGTGTTTTATCAAAGAAGACATCTACATCTCCTTCAGTAAAACATGTATTTGCAGCTGATGCTGATTCCTTCAATATATTTTTCAAAGCAGTTTCACTGCCTGCAGCAGATGTAGCACCATCTATAGTCTGAATTAGTTTGCTTCCACTGACTGACCATTTGACAAGACTTTGGCTAAATGAAAATTGTCTTATGAAATTATGATTCCTCAAGAAGTACAAATGTTCTATTAAAATACACAAAGAATTTAACTTTTTACTCTCAATGTTTTCTATATCCTTTCGTAATGATGCTGTGCCAAGAATAAAGTCTATCAAAATTTCAGGAACTTCCTGTATGAACTTTTTACAATCTAAATTACTCAGTTTATCTAAATTCTTGTATAATGTCTGCGTAGACTTTGAGTCATCATAAATGTTTGAATTCAGGTAAGTTCCTAAAGCGAAGTATAATGTTATTTACTGTTTTATTGAAAGTTTGTCCTTGTGTACAGCATCAATAAGATCGCTTATTAATGTCATACAACTCCTGCTCCTCTCTTTCTATATTTTCATTCCTAGTTTCATGACAATCACTAGAAGAATTATCCTGAAAATCTGTGCTAGAATTGCTGATATTTTTTTGAAGCTATTGATAAACAGTCTTTACAAACATAGGATGCTTTTTTGATGATTGTTGGATAAAAACCAGTTTAAATAAAGCTTTTCAAATTCTTTTCCAGCAGTACGAAAAATTCTACCACAGTCAGAATTATTAGATGAATGAAATATGCATCCACACTGTTTTTTTTATGGAAATTGGATTAATTCTTTTTTGATTGCCTTGTTATCTGCTTAATTTTACCCGTTGGTGAACGTTAGGAAAGGTTATAATTCAATGGATTTTATTGTCAACACAATGGGCAAAATAGATGTATTTATGATAACTCAGCATCTTTGAGATTATCCCTCCTCCAAAGTCTGTGGGACTCTTCAAATAACCCAAGATGGAAGGTTTAAACAGGAGGTTCTGGTTAGAACAGGTACATGAGCTGTGTCGCCGCAGAGGATGGGACAGGCAAAACGTAAATCCAGTGATATTCTTTTCTACAGTTAATGGGTAAACAGATCCTACAAAAATAGATAAAAATAAAATAAATATATAGATGAAAGAAAACATGATGTATATTATAAAAGTAATAGTGTAATGCATTGGCATAAAACTAAGATAACAACTTTATTTCGGACATAAAAATCCATATTTACATGTATATACATGCCGTATATTTCATTATTTAACATGAAATATTATATTTAACTATGTACAGAGAAACAGTAAAAAATAAGTAAAGATAAAAACAAATATTTTTATTTCTAGATATCATCACTTCCGTGCTACACCTATAGCTGGTATTGATTTTTTAATGGACTGTGTACCAGAAACAAGCAACCGATTCGATCCAAATGCAGTTATTGTTAAAGGGCCATCTACTCAAGATTTCAATGAATTGGCTGGAGTTACTTTTGGTCGTGTTCCAAGACATATATGCAGTCTGATTTTATTGTGTCTCCAGGTTCATCATACACTTGAGAAAGCAGTTTGCATATACACTGGTAAAATGATTCATGATGGACCAGTTCAAGGAGGAGGATCAAAATTAGTTTGTGTTTATTTATTGCAGTTCAAAGAGATGGTTAATTTACTTACCATTGGTAATTTTCTTCAGCAACATCTGCAGAATCCAGATCAGGACTTGTACATGTAGACAGTAAATGGCATTTTCATATTTAATTCAGTAACCTTGAAATTAAAAGTTCTCTTAAAATTATTATAGTGGTTGACACTGAGCATAGGAAGTTTCCATATTTGTAAACTTCCTGTTTCCGAATTCAGAAACCCAACCCCTGAAAAGTACATTTGTCAACTATTGTACTACACATTGTGAGATTCTTTACTGGTATTTCAAATTCTTGCGAAGGAATAACCTTTTCACTAATTATTTTAGCCAGAACTACAAGTATTAATTGTTAATCAAAGTTTCCGAATTCAGAACAACAGCCGGTTTTCGAATTCGGGAATTTCCTGTTTCTGCCGTTTCCGAATTTGGAAACCGCAGAAAATTGAGTAGTCCTTAGCACTAAAAACTTATCCACATGTCTAACACCGTGTAGCTGTTCAAACCAGAAGGTTAATCTCTTTGTCGCATATTTTTAACGTAAAAAAATACTCTACTCTAGAAAAGCTTCTTTAATTACAAAGTTTCCGAATTCGGAAACCTGTTTCCAAATTCGACAACGTTTCCGAATTCTGACATTTCCCGAACTGATGAAGGTCACTGCAATAAACTTACCGCACTGCACTTTCTGGTTGGTATTATCCGTTCAACTTTGTACAAAGATGGTAGAACAGGTCTCTAGTACCTGACATTCTGTGGCGACTTTATATCAAACCTTGATAGAGCTTTAAAATTGAGTTTAATACCTCTTGTTTTCATGTGGCTCGATATTGTTACCGTTCCGATTTGGAGTTTATATTTTCCCTCGACAGTAACTTTTAAAGTCACGTGACCGTATTCATGAGGAAGTAGTCATGAATATGTATGAGCAAAAAGACCATTGATTTCTGGCTATGGCAAGCATTTGTGGTAAAACGATTTTAACAATATTTGAATGGTGGAATTTACAGTTGTGAATCATTCCTGTGTCTCCAGAAACAAACAGACTGAATCCCGTTAGATGTTCTGTCATTATTTGTGTCAATTACGTGTCAAAAAAATTATTAATTCTATGCTGTTTGATGGTCAAGAATATTACAAAAGTCAGTCCTAAATCTTGAATCAAAAAAGAATAAATGTGTATGTAGTCAGGGAATTCTTGATTAGCATTGGCGGTCTGTAACTCCCAATGGCGGCGTATTTCTGTGAATAATATCATATGGATCCTGGTCTGTAACTCCCATGGTTTCTGTTTCCACAAGTTTGAACTACACTATTTTCATCAAAAAATATAGTGAATTTGATTTTTCCCTGATATAGCTGTAGCAAAATTGTCATTTCATCTTTTGGTGTTTTTTTCGGATTTTTATTTTCCCAAGTTCGTGAAGATAGCTTTTTGGATAGTTCAGACGTACTGAGAACATTTTCATGTAAACAAATTCCACTTTCAATCAGTTTTTTGTTTACTTCCTTGTAAGCAATGGTATGATTTTCTTTCTTAAAATATTCTAAACCATTTAAAACTTCTACACGTCTTTTACTTTTGGTTAATTAATATTTGTGACTTGATTTGATTCGCATACAGGGGCCTGGGTGACCGAGTGGTTAAGGTCATAGACTCATTAACCGCTAGTCTAACACCTGTGACAAAACGAAGATTTGTATAGAATTGGTAAAATTTTACATTTGTGTCTTTGAAGTTTGTCTCCCATATCTTCTTTGGCTTTCCTGTTCAAGTCTGCCACTTTCTGTGTAACTTTCTTCTCTATAGCCTCGTTGTTGTTTCTGTTTTCTTTTGTATCATCAGTCTCTCTCCATCAAGCTCAATACAGCGATCAATATTCCGGCGTACCACTCTATGTTTTGATTATCTACAGCGGTGGTGTCAAACCCCATAGCAACAACAGTAGTAGTAAAATCAACCGAAATCTCGGACACTCTGTTATGTACATTTATATAACAAAAACATATAAAAGATTATATATGGTAGTATTGCTGGAATATAATAGTTTAGCTATAAATGATAAAAACTTTGAACCTGAGATCACCCATTTTTCACAGTTTTACGGCTAAACACCAAGCATTATCCATTCAAACCCATATAAGATCATTTGGATTGTAATTTTTATATCAATAGAGCATTATATACACGTAAAATATATATGAAGCCAATCTTTGCAGTCAAAAATTGGCAAAAAATGATAAACGTTAAGTTCATTTTATAAGGGGAAGGGGTACAATTTCCACATTTTTAAATATGTTCAACAATATGTTAAGAAGAATATTATGACTTATGTTCATTTTTGATGTGAAAAACTGTCCATTTTTCAAAGATTTGCGGCTGAAAACCACATATTGTCCATTCAAACCTATATAATATAATTTTTATTTATAATAATTATCAAAAGGGCATTATATTTACACAATAATTACACCTTATATAAAGATCTTGCATTTTGATTGGTCAATTTTGTCATTTTTTGGCATCCACAACTCGAATAATTCAGCGCCCTCTGGATCCGCTACCTTTCTCGTTAATGAAGCAATCGGAGATCGGCGGAATATAACGACTGATTTATTCGGGTTATTGGCATCCAAAGTGAATTTGTCTATTTTTACCGACCGCCGGGGTATTTGCACAGAATTTCATATTTTATCATGGTATTTGCCAAAAAGGATTTGCCATTTTACCCTCGCGGGCTCCTTCCCGCGAAAAATATTCGGAATCTTACATCGCTGACCTATTGACGTAAGCAGACGTGAATCTTCAAATTTGACAACGGTATGTGTTCCAAATGTTAAAATAATAAAATGTCAGATTCGGAAACAAAGCAAATAACGTTGTATGGAAACAAACACAAATGCGTATCCGGTTCGTTCTTAATTGATATTCCGTGTAATTAACATATATATCATGTTTGGGAGGGGTATTTGCGAAAACTAGCAGTCTTGAGACAGAATTTCTCTCGCCTCGAGGCTCGAGAAATTTTACCGTCCCTCGACTGGTATTTTTTGCAAATACCCATCCCAATCATGATATATCTGTTCAATAATCTATAAAACCAATCACCTCTCTCAAAAATTGGACAAAATGATGCATTTTTAGGTCATTTTCTTTGGGGGAGGGGTAATATTTCACTAGTTCAGAAAGTTGTACAATATGTAAGAACAACATTTTGTCTTACTTTCATTGCAAAAAATTATGAATTATCCATTCAAACCTTTACAATATAATTTGTATTTGTGCTTCCTATCAATGGCCTTAGATTTACTTGAATTTATTACTTTCAACTAGAAAACAAAATAAATCCATATTTTGCATTTACGTTTTAGCATTTTTTGGTAAAATTTGGTAGCGGAGGACTAACGTTTCAGCTCTGACAGCTAACAGATAATACTGAGTATCAAAATCAGATATGTATTTTAAAGTTTATGCCCTAAGCTTTCTGTTAATATCATACATGACCCCCTAAACTGACCTCAAAGTCTTTTTTTGCAACCAAAAGATACAAAATGAACAGGAAATGGCAACATCTCTTCCTAACAGACAGATCAAACGATATAACATGTATATCTTCATATGATGAGGTAGCACCACTCAAACTTGGAAGGTGAAGCAAGAAAAGAGGTTGGTGAGAGCCTATATCGCTCACCTGGAGTGCCCCAAGTTTGGACAGAAGTTACAGTTTTGATGAATTATTTAATTATTTATTTACGATATATATTTTTTTTTATTTTGGGTCATCAGAAACCATTTCGCCCAGCGGTGGCCATTTGAATATAAAATTAGCACAAAATGGTGGAAAGTTTTAGAAAACCATACAATCATACATCTTTGCTCCAAATCGTCGGATCAATCGGCAAAGTTGTTTCACCCGAGATTTCCAAAATTTCAGGCAGTAAGAAACTATGGTGCTGTAAGGAAGCCATATTGCATGTCAGATCACCATGAAATGAGGAAACTTTGTAGATAGCTATCTATAGATAATTTTTGCAATGTTTTGGTTGAAAAAGCAATGTGGTTTCATATGACAAGATATTTAAAATTTAGGCCAATCAGAAACCATGGTGGTCATAATGAACGTTCGATCAAAACAAAATGAGGAAACTTTACAGGACCATGTAAACATGACTGTATAGATCATTGGTGGAAATTCTTGGTTCGATTGGCCTAGTGGTTAGATTACACTTATTTTTTGTTAAATTATAGTAACTGGATTGGACACAAGTTGTAATAAATTGCAAAGGTGGTTCACTCAACATTTCCGACATTTCAGTTGTATCAACTAATCAGAAACCATAATGCCGTACTGGATGTTGGATCAGCACAAAATGAGAAAACTTTATAGAGGACCATCCATAGACTATTTCTGTAAAAATGTCAGTTTAAATGACCATATGGTTTCAGACTTGCAGATATTTAAAATTCCAGCCAATGAGAAACTATTTGCCACGTTATGTATCAAATTCATCAAATAATAAAATTTTTAGAGAATCATAGTAGATTATTGGATTCAGATATTTAATGGTTTCACTCAAGATTACTGAAATTTCAGCCGATCAGACACCGTTTTGCCATGTGACAGTCATATTGAATGACTGATTGGCAAAAAATGAGCTGGAACACGTGTCTCCAGACCCCACTGTGGCTTGCTATAACAAAGTAGAAAAAGAAGTAGAAGTCATAGAGAATGACACTGGATGAAAATAAAATAACAGATGCACATCTCCAGTATGTACATAAGAGTTCCTGGAAGTTTAGATGAAATCCGTTGAGCAGTTTGGGAGGAGCAGATATATAATATCGGTATTATATGTCTCTGGTAAGAGTTACGGATAAACCCCCACCCACGACGCGTTATCATCCTTTATATAAAAACTTAAAAAGCAGCTGCATATTAAACAAGTAATATGTGCTGTTGGAATGGCACCCAAGCGCGCCCACTTAACATATGTACAGAAAAAATGTTGACTAAGTTAAAAGACAATAATGAAAATTCCAGTAAAAAACA
>JAOXYI010079052.1:0-12394 GCA_028566495.1 Lithophaga antillarum | reverse complement strand
TCGACGATATCGACGTCATAAAAATGACAGTGGATCGACGTTGAAACCATGTTATCGACGTTGATCCAATGTCTTTTGACCAATGTCGATTCAATTTCCCATATCAACGTTACACGGACGTCTTTTCGACCAAACGGTGCCTGCTGGGATCATAATTGATTTGTACATAATGTTCACGTAAGTACGACAATGTACGATATTTTGCCATTGGCATAATGTCAATGGTCCAATAGGGTACCCATTTCAGTCTCAGGAGCAGAGAAAGAACATGCAAACTGAAAAGTAATAATAATTCTACAAAGTACAAACATATAGGTATAAAAAGAGAACATAAATTTGTTGGAATTGTGAAATTTTATTTTCGGCAAAACAGGGGGTCAAATAGAGGTCTTATTGCAACCCGTCCTTTGTGTTAGTTCAGAACAGCACACTATAAATAGTTATGTATTCATTCGGTTTGCCCAGTGATAGTGTGATATATTTTTCCAGTTCATTCACGACAGTTTAAAATAAAATATGAAATGCTGAATTTCTGTAGTATTTCTTTAAATGTTTTCTTTCCATCCAAAGAAAAAGATTTCATTCATTTTGTTAATTGTAACTGTGGAAAGGGAAAGAACACACATTAAGACAATGTGAAAATGCATATTGATAGTTACAAAATTGTAAAAACCTGCGCATAAGTATTTCATTGCTATGCAAAGTGTTTCAAGTACTGGATTTTTCCAAAATAAAAAAGAGCAGGTACTTTAAGTAACTCTGACCTGCTTTAAGCAATTCTAACCTGCTTTAAATTGATATCTGACTCATTACTTAAAAACCTCGGGTAAACCAAACTGAATGCAAAGTAATACATTAAGCCCCCGAGTTAGTCACGTATAACTAATTAAATGCATTCCCTCGATGACAATACAATGGGATATTTTAATAGATGATCATGAATACTCATATTCTAGGTTAAATTTATCTACTGCAGAGAAGGCTGACATTTCAAAATTTAGTACATTTTTGTGTATTTATGTTCTTTTAAGAATTTTGACAGTGTGTAAGTTGGATAAAGAATTCAGGTAGGCATTTATATTCATTAAACAGTTTTGAAATCGAATGGTACGTTTTAAAACCCTTCGACCTTACGGGCTCAGTGTTTCAAAACCACCCTTCGATTTCTCGACTGTTCAGTGAATATACATACCTACCTTCATTCTTTATCCTATGCTTCAAGCCCTCTTTGCCTGTACATGCAGGAGATGACGGAACTGACAAAATGTGATCATCCTTTGCCAAAATATAAAAGCAATGCTTTTGAAGAGCAAATATCTACCTTCTTAACGTTTGTCAACACAGACGAGTTATCTTGGTTTGGCTCCAAACCCACCTTGACTATTTTACTTTTCAACACAAAACCGCACACTGGGTATACGAATACGTTGGGTTTACGTAATACGTGTGCAACACGGTATAATTTTCGTTTCACTTGATGAAATATCTTTTCTATAATCTAGGATGCCAAACACGGAATCAATTTATTTGTTAAAATTCGTTCCTTGGCACAATGATGTTGGAAATCAAGCTTCTTAAGATCAAGACGTCTATGGCGCGGTATTAGCGACATAAATAATTAATAATGCCTAGCCTTAATTAATTATGCCTAGCCTGAATTAATTATACCTAGCCTAAAATAATTTTGCCTAGGCATACTTATTTTAGCCTAATTTTCCCGTCCAATCAAATTTCATGTAATATGCTGGGTTTATACAAAATTGCAAATATAAGTCCTACAACCACAAAGGATGTTAAACAAATGTAGCAATCATATACAACGCAAATAATTTATTATTTATTTGAATATCTCCACTCGCGAGATTTTTTGTGTTAAAACTGAGTCCATTCTGCAGAATGCAGCTATTGCATTATGCATTAATGGTGCATATTCTACAGGATTATTAGAAGTATATATGATTTCCATATGACTGTAATGTTTGTCATTTTTTTTATAATTTTCGTAATTAATTAATTACAGCCTATATTCTACATATACATTAATATTTGCAGTTTTGTGAAATTGATGCATTTTTCAGCATCCTTTGTGGTGGTAGGGCCTAATATTTGCCATCTTATACACCTCTGCTGCCCTTTCTAACAAGAAATATGACTAATCTAAATAACTAATTATGCCTAGTCATAAGTAATTAAGGATAGACATAATTTGAATTTAGGCTAGGCATAATTTGAATTTCGACTATTCATAATTAACTAAGTCTAGGCATAATCAATTTAGGCTAATTATAATTGTAATTAAGGCTAGGTATAATTCTAATTTAGGCTAGGCATAATCAATTCTTGATGACGCTAATACCGCGCAATAGACGTTCGGTACGGGATGAAGATCGAAACGATTCCCGATGCATGTACAATTAGTAATTTATTTTTGCTTGTTTTTCGGGGTACGGGGGCCTTTGGTATGCCACTTGAGGAGGAAATTGCAAAATTGGAAAATTGAATTAAACTATTTTTTTTCTTTATACGTTTTTCCTCCGGTTGACATTCAGTAGAACAAATCTGACAGGCTATTAATAAGTTGAGACTTTATTTTTGTTTGCTTGTTTGTTTTTCTTTTTTTTTTTTTTTTCTTTTGTTTTTGTTTTGGTTTTTGTGTTTTTTTTAAATATTATCTGTATCAAATTTTGTCTGATAAAATCCTCAAGGAAATAAATTTACTACATAACATGTAACAAATTTAACTACTTATTATCCGTTAACTCTTCTGAGATTTGTGAAGTTTTATGAATCAAGACAAAACTAAATGCGGTAATCAATCTCATTTAAACTGCACTAAGATTATTATGTGATATATAATATTACACCACCTTAAAAATATTGAAATGTTTAAAAGAGTTTTATAAGAAAGATGTCCATTGGGTTTTACTGACAGTATAATATAATATGTTAACTACTAGTATCCACGCGAAAAATAAATCATTCTTTAAGCACTGGGAACTTTTTTTCATTTTTCTGTCTTTTTCCTTCATCAGACGTTGACATTTCGGAAAATTAGTTATGATATACAAATGTAATAGGATACTAAGAACTTGCAGAAAGCAACGAATATGACAAGGCAACACTAGGATACTTCGACAACATGAACTTCCATATAAATCAGACAGAGGATACTAAGAACTTGCTGAAAACAATGGGAAAACTGAAAGTCCGAATATGACAAGACAACACAAAAATACTTCGACAACGTGAACTTCCACATAAATCTGAGAGTAGAATCAGGTGCACCGACAGCGAAGACATCTCATGCACTGTATGCATCAATCATAGCAAAGTCCTACATGTATGTCAGTATTTGATAATGGGGATAAATTACATATCATGAATTTTTTTCTTCCTACATATTTGTAAAAGAATTACTTCAATGTTTACCTATATCAGTGGAAACGGTTATTTTTTTTCAGGATAGTAATAGCCCTGATCAGATCAGGAAGCAGATTTTTGTGCCAAACCATCTATACCTTCAATCACTTTGTACTTAAAATCAAGCAGAATTTACAGTACACGTATTTGTGTTATCATTATAACCCACAAGGTATGCCTATCCGACGCCATCAGCACGCCTCGATCGAAGCAGCTACTTTCTGACCAGGATTATTTTTCGCTTTATTTTTGTTTTTATCTTATTTTATTTATTTGTTTGTTTCTGTTTTTGCTTTTTGGGGCGTAGGGGGATAAACATTTGTAAAGCAGATATTTACATATTTATTCAAAATCACAAAATTCATTACTAGAAAATATCACTGATAATACTTAAACATTGTCAGTGAGATAATTATTCTGCTTCATTGCAATTTGATCTCCGTGAAAATTCAACAACATGGATATGCTAAATAAAGATTTAAAATATAGTATCTTAGTTCAACTACAGAAAGACTTGAAAACGAAGTATCTGAATTTAACTAATAGATTTGTGGAATAAAGGCATGAAAATAAAGCATC
Organism: Lithophaga antillarum; assembly: GCA_028566495.1. Classification (NCBI taxonomy): domain Eukaryota; kingdom Metazoa; phylum Mollusca; class Bivalvia; order Mytilida; family Mytilidae; genus Lithophaga; species Lithophaga antillarum. The sequence continues at coordinate 8,395 of JAOXYI010079052.1, read as the reverse complement.
TACCTATGTGTACAATATTCTCAATAATAAATTGATTGAAAAGTAACTATCTCTTTTACAAGTTTTATTACATTTTGCTTTGAGAAGGAAGAGTTTGTTCCACACAAACCATCTCAGAAAGCTTTGATCTATCAACAGTTACAGTCGTCAGCCCTACATAGCACATTGCTTGGTCAATGACGTTTGAAAATGAACTACAACGAACTTAAACTGTAAACAACATCCATGATTAGCTCCAAAACTTCTTCTACATGGAGTAGAATGTGGGATGATAATGTCTTACCTAAATGGCCATAAATGTTTACTTTGCAGAATATTTCGTCATTTTGCAACCGAAAAGAAGTAATGTTAAAAGAGTGCGCGTACTATCATCTACAAGTTCTCTTCGCAATAATCAATGGCACATTAGATTCTATTAATTATGGAATGTAGTCTATTACGTAAACCAGTCAGCCACCTTGAAAAACGGTGGATGTTCTTTTTATTATTTGTCTGAGGCCCTTTTCACTCATAAATTTTGCATTCATGTTGTATATTTGCTCTCTTTGTATAACTTCTTAACAGTTTCTTTATGTCCCGAGTAAGATACATATTTCTGTAAATAAAAATATAACTGAATATAGTATAATAAAAATACAGTGTCATAAATAATAACAATGTGCTAAAAACGAGTAAAATGTGCACATTTTCGAAGTGTAATCAACCCCCTCGCCGTCAGTGTAAATCGTGAAGTGTAGGTCAAGATGACCTACTTATTGTATACTGGTTTAGCACTATCAAAGATGTATCTACAAATAAAGTCTTATTTCTCTACAAATTCCAGTATAAAAGAAATACACCTAAATGAAAGCAAAGTCTACTTCAGCACTATCTAGGTTACTGAGTTCCTTAATCAGAATCATTAGAGCGTGGAACAGATAGATCAAGGTGACCCAATTCTCGCAGGATTGTTAAAACTATATCCAAGATGTAGTCACACAAGAAGTTCGATTGTTGTACAGGCTCTAGTGCCATTGTATACACCTAAGCACAATACTTAACCAGAATATAGGTCAAAGTGACCCAATTCTGGTCCTGTTTATAACTATCCAAGAGGTATCTACTCTGTAAATTTCACGACTATACATGTTCTAGTACCATGGAAGTGGACCTAAGTGAAAAATTTAACCGGGGTCACTGGAAAGTAAATGTAGGTCAAGATGATCCAGCTGTTGTACGATGGCTTAGAACTATTCAAGCTGTATCTGCATATGACTTTTCGTTGTTGTACTGGTTCTAGTATCAACGAAATGGACCTAAGAGCAAAACTTAACCGAGATGAACGACCGGACTAAAATTCTATCCAAGTGAAGCTTGGCCATTTTTTAAATAGCTTGGATTAAAGAATTTTTCTTGTCCAATTATCAGTGGGTAGCATGAAAAAAATCAGGAAAATTTTATCCAGTCCCGTGTGTTCCATAAGTGCTTCTGCATGGTTTCTGTGAGAAATGTCGTGTCTTCTGTTTTGAAAAAGGTGGTTTTTAAACGAAATTTTCGTCACTTATATGACAAAAACGAGAATTTCCGCTAAAAGATATGAATAAAAAATACCACATTTGTAACCATTTTAACTCAATATTCCAGCGGGCGGCGAAAATAATTTTTGGGTTATTTTTTTTTTTCTTTTTTTGTTTTTTGTTTTTTGTTTTTTTTCTTGTTTTTGTTCTGTTTTTGTAATAGTCTTTCAAGACTTTCAAAAATCTCGGAGGCGGATCCGTAATCAAGGTAATAAAAAAGGGTGACCTTAAATGTGTTTAGATCATATTTAATTAAAGCTGAGAATATGTTTTAAAAACAGAGATCAGTATAGCGAAAAGTAGCTTATCCAAGAGGAACATTTACATTTATCTAGCAACCAAATTAACAAGAAAAGAATGTCAACTGGAGGCATATAGAAGTCTGTATCGGTCATCTAGTTTGGCCTAAAATTGCTACGAAATTGAACTAATTTTTTTTTATAGTTCTGAAGAAAACTTCTGTTTTTTCTCCTGATTTAGCCTATGCTTTACGTTTGAAGACCAAGTTTAGGGTATCAAATTCCCTGTATTTGAAAGAATATTAAACGTAAATTTGAAAAAGATACTTACTAACCAGGTCTTAAAAGTCATACCCACCGAAGCTTTTGGATTCGGCAATCTTCATTTCGAAAGGTTTCTTTTTTCATGTCCCATTTAGGCTTCATGTTACATGTCCTCGAATTTCCTGTGTGATTATGAAGATTTCTTTAAGAAGTTTCCATATTAAAAAAAAGATTATGTTTTTAAAGTTCTGAACAAGTTTTTTGTAAAAAGCTTTTCCCAATTCAGCCATCACCTGGGGCTTGGAATCCCCTTTAAAAAAGACTTTTCATAATTTACTTGTATTTTATGCATTTGTATAATAATTACATACAACCATAGCCAAACTTCACTATGTGAATCAATAATATCTATGTTACAGAATAACCTAATTCTTATTGAAATATTGCCAGAGAAAACAGAATTTGTGCACTATGTAGGGACCAAGACATTGGGGCTGAATACCATTATCTGTTTAAATGTGGTATTTTGATAGCCAAAGAAAACTATATCTAGGAAAATATTACAGTTAGACAAAATTCTGTTAAATTCAAAAACCTGATGACATCAACTTCTAAAGCTGAATTGCAAAATTTATGTCGTTTATTAGAATAATAAATAAAGGTGTGTTGGCTCGCAGTTAACCTCAGTATAAATAGTATACTGTAAATATTGTACATTCTTTACCGTCTCTGTATCTGTTTTGTAATGGTTTACGAGAATAAAGTGAACTGAATGCGTAATAATTATTTACAATCATAACACGTGTATTTATTATGTTATTTCATGATGTATTGATGACAGAATCCAGTAATAATTATGGTATTCAATAATTTGAAAAATCGACGAACACTACGCTCATTTTATAGATTTATATATAAAAATACATAAGCGTTTATAACAAAAGGCTTCGGTGTATGCCATTGTTAGGGAAAAACAACTAAACAGTTCATAAATTATGTAGTTTTACGAATTCAGTATCATTTAATAAATTTTAACAACACACATGTCATTTTAGTAAAACAGATTATATAAAAGTTCTGGAAACCCAAAAAGTGTCTTAACGGCACGTCAATTTACGTCGAAAAGACAACTCTTACTACAATTTATACCGGTGTTCTAGAGCCAATCCTCCCCCTCAAAAAAGCCATCTTTCCCGCCGGAAAAATGACTATATAGTCACTTTTCCCACCGGAAAATTCACTATATAGCCATTTTCTCCCCACAAATTGGCTGTATAGCAGACTTTCCCAATTCTAAGTTAAATTTGCTGAAATAGTGATTCCCCCCCACAACAACCAATTCTCAGCTTAGGCTACACTACAGTCTTAGTGCGCAACATATGCTTGCAAATTAAGAAATTGGTTTACAAATATAGATAAATGAAAGATGATCCTTCGACAACTGATAGCATTTCTTTGCTAAGGACACTTTTTTCAGAATAAACAACAGAGAGATCTTGCCAATCATATTTAGAGGTAATTTTAAGGTACTTTGTAACATTACTGAAAAGTTCGAAATTCTCATACAAGAAAAAAAGTTCAGGTATGCCACAAGATTTTTTTCATGAGACCTACGCATGCATATGAAAATTCACATCAACAGATATTTTTATACCAATTTCAAATCATTTTACTTTTTTAAAATCCGTTGAACTATAATGTAGTTATGGTATTTTCAAATTCAGAATTTTTCGCGTTTTTGAGACCATTTTGGCAAGATACGGCAGAAAAGGGCTTAAACAACAAAAATCTGGAAGGTATATTTCAAAGATACCACATTAATGAGGTGTGAAAGCGTATTTTCCTGTTTAAAATGGTCCATATTTGCTAGAAAACAGAAACTGATTTTTTTAGTTTGGTATCTGTGGATGAAATGACAATTGGAAAAATAGAAATTTTGGCTTTTACGTACCATGTCCAAGTATGCAATTTGCTTAAACTGACACCAAAAATTAGCACAAAAATGGTAATGAATTCTATATTTATTGATTTTTGATACAATTTACACTGAAATGATAGTGTACATAGAGTAACCATAAAACGTATTAAAAAATTTAAAGTCAGATATATGTTGCCATGGAAACCAAGAAATCCCTATTTTTTTCTTCGGAATTATTCTCAACAGTAAAAAAATGTAACAGACTTAGAATGTATTTGTGCATACTACAGTTACAACTGCTTCAAGGATATGTTAATTTCTATAAAAAAATTAAAATGTATATGATCATCGATTGCACAACAAAGTAGAAGAGAGAGTCACCACTTTCAGTCAAATGGAAGCCATTTGAAAGAATATTTTGTTGTACTTAAGACTTGTGCTTAATATTTATTATCCTGTTATAATCACTCTTATTTGTCAGTTCAATCGGCTGTTTAATTTTTTAAGAAGATTCTTGACATTTTAACCAGTGAAATGCTATCACCGCTAATCCACATACATATATGATTATCATCAATTAATCATTGATAGAGGACGATTTTGTTAACTTTTTAAGTTTCAATTTAACTGCCTAAGTGATCAATAAAACAATAACCTTTAAATTCTGTCAATTATAGGCCAAATAAAGACTGTGGTAGCCATGTTGAAATCGAATCACACACACACACATCGAGAACATTTCACCCATCTTTCCTGTCAGGTTTTCGTTCCATTGGCGAAGAACTTTGAAAATAAGAAGTCATTATGCCCTACCGCCAGCATCTTGGATAATGTATTGTTCAAAGTTATAAATGTTCCTGACCATGAGTATCCAGATGTACGGTCATGGACCATATGCGTATATCCATACGGTCCGATCATACGCCATCGCGTACGGTCCAAATTAAATAACTTAGTAATGATGTGCTGTTTTTAGTGTGAAAATTGTTTTACTTAAATTAAAAATCATCAGTTGTAAGCCTGAAATTGATTTCTGATTTTAAATGTAATAAATTTCTGCAGTTTTCCCACACGTATAGCTTATGACACTCTATGTCAAATTTATTAAAAAAAAAAAATTTACATTTAAAAAACCACATATCAATAAAATTCAAAGGTCATGACATATTTTAGAAAAAAAATCTGCCAAAATGTCACTAAAATTATACAATATATATAACACTATCTGTTCAAAGGCCAGAACGTATTGGTACGGTCCGGCCATATGCGTATATACTCATGTGGTCGGATCATACGTTTATGGTCGAAATACTCATACGGTCTGGAACATAATCTGACAACTGTTATCCACTGATCAGTCGTATAAGAATGGTGCCATAAATTTCAAGGGTTTTGGCGCAGACAATTTGAATGAAACCTGTTAATAGACGGACAGTGACGATGAACACAATGTGATGACATTAGTTGTCACATAAAATGCCTAAAGACAAATCATAAACGAAAAGTAAATAAATAGGAAGTACAAAAATAATATTGAGTTGTGCGATTCGGTGGTCAAGTGCTCAAGTTGATCAATTTACATCTATAGATCAGCAACCTGCCACCTTTTAAGGTTCTGAGGTTGCAAACAGCTTTGGTGAAGTGCCTGCCACCTTTCAAGGGTCTGAGGTTGAACCAGCTTTGGTGAAGTGCCTGCCACCTTTAAAGGTTCTGACACATGGTCTACAATGAAGAGGAGAGTTATTGAAGTTGTAGAGTATTTTAAGTAAATAAACGTAGAGTTTTCTGATGAAATATACCATGTCTTTATGGTGGGCAATGTTCTTAAATCTCGCAAACAGATAGTATTCAGTATATCAAATATTATATGATCGGCAAATGGCAGAGACTTACAAAATAGAAATTTTAGAAAAGTCACAGTAACTATTTCAACTTTCTGAAACATTGCGCATCACAATCAAAAGATTACTCTGAAGTTTTTGAACACTAAACTGTTTTCCTTTGGCGCTGAAACTATACAGAATTTGATCATTCACTTTTGTTAAAAGAATCTTCTTGTGATATAACAGTTGTTTCTTTAAGACGTATGACTTCTTAAGAACTGTGTTTCGCTTCAAAAGTAAATTTCTCAAATCTCTTTTGTTTCTGCACACGCCACCCATTCGTTCTATCTCTTTGGAAAGTTTTTGTTTTTCTAGCATAGACTTTCTCTCTTTTTCACGTTTCTTTTGTCTCAAAGCAATGATAATTTCTTTTCTTTTTGCTTTCGCTTCTTTTTCGCTGGTTTGTTCATTATGTCTTAAGTTCCTTCCCTGCTTACGCGCGTCAGTGATGAGTGATTTCTGCATTTCAGAGGACTTTTTATTTAACCAATGCACAGTCTTATTACGTTTCAACATAATAACGCCTGAGTGATGTCTAATTGTTGCGCGTCGTTTTTTACGTACAGAATGGTCTAAATCTCCGAAGAAATGTTCTGCCGATAAATTTGTTGTTTGACTATGTTTAGACCTGTTGAGTTTTACTTCTGTCAGATTGGAGATGTAGCCATCCTCAAGATGATCATCAAGTTGTCTGTTAACAACAACAAGAAGATTATTACAAATTTGTTGAAGCGTATTTTGGCATTTAGACGTATATTTAGCATTTTCTAAATCGTACAGAAAATCGTACACGTCGTGCTTGAAATCGTTAAATATAGGTGGAGTGTCTTTGTTCAATATATCACTTGAGCTGTCGCTCCAGTATTTTAACAAAGGCTTAAAATATCTATGTAAGTCAAAGTAGTTAACATCTGTACTATTGATAAGTTTCCATAAAGGCTTGGTCAGTAAAGAAGAAATTAAGCCAATTGCCCGGATTTGTTCGATTACTTCTTTGTTTTGTAGATAGGAAAGAGCTTCTTTCAGCTTGTAATTGATTGGACTTTGAACATACTCGACAATAAATGTTTTTACGTCACTTGCATGATACATGATGGCTACTGCTCCTGTAAATAGGTTATTAAATCTATTGGCCCTGTAGGATGGTATTTTAGATACTCTATCAATGACACTCATATGCAAGCCAGTCTTGTCGTCTACCGTTTCTTTCATCGCCTCGAGGTCCAAATAACTCGCAAATGATACGAATCGTATGAACAGCGCTACTTTCATCAGCGTTTGCATTGAAAAGATTTTTCAGCGTCATATCTACAGCTGTGTGAAAACCGAGAAGAACATGAGCAGAACAATATATGAAATTAAGTTTTGATACATCATTTTCCGGAATATTTTGTTTCGGTAGTTCCGCTCGCCATTCATCAAAGAGTTCATTGTACTTCTTCATTACACTCGATCGATCGGAAAGCAAATTTGAATGTGAAGGCAGCATTTGGGAAATAACAGTTTTTGTAAATCGGCATCAGAGGAATATGCGCTCGCGGCATCATTCAGGAAGGTCTGAACCGTTTTTGAAACCGTTTCCGAATCTTCTCTAGCTATACTTTTAAAACCCAAATACAATGTACGTTTATCTGACAAGTGTACTTCTGCGTCTAGTATTTTTTCTGCCATCACGACTAGTACCGTCTGCGAATAGATCCCAGTTTTCAGCCTCAGATATTTCCGTTGCAACTTGTTTACGTGCTAAATAATGACCTTCGTCTAACATGTTTTGTATTGTTGATCTTGATGGTATTTTACTGAGGTCTGTGTGAAAAACATTTTTTGCTACTGATTCAATAACCTGTCCAGTTTTATTACAGGGTATGTCTAGACTTTGTAGTTGTAGTACACATTTTCTTACGTCGTCCGTATATTTTTTACCATTATGTGTATCTGATAAACTGACACGTTCTTTTAACTCACATTCTAAATTTTCTATTGCTTGTTCAAGTTCTTTTTGTGTCTGCTTTAAGTTATTTGCCTGAAGTAATGTCTCCTTACTGTTGTTCTGTAAAGTAGAACATTTTCTCTTCAAATAATCAACTTCGTTTGCTTTTTGTTTGCTTCTTTTCTTCAATTCCTTATTTCTTTGTTCAATCTTCTGTACTTTTTCTCTCAGTGCGTGTTCATTTCTTATGAGTTCTTTCACTTCTGATTCGAGATTTTTATATTTCGTTTCTTTTCGCGTAAGTTTTTTGTAGTAATTTTCTTTCTTCATTCCTAACATTACTCTTTTCATCTCATTTTTTTCAACACTTAACTGTTCATTCTTGATTATTAGTTCTTTCACCTTCCTGCATTTCTTTTTTAGGCTCAAGTTCTCTTTGGCTGTTTGTTGTGAATGAATTTGTAATTTTGAAATTCGGTTGTTTTGTTCACTTAAAATAGTATTTAAAACTGTGTTTTCTTCTGATGGTTTTCTCTTCTCATTCAGTAATTTCTCAAAATCTGGAACTAGTTTACCTGTTTCCTTTTCAGTAGGCTGTGCTTTAG
>JAOXYI010078943.1:0-12395 GCA_028566495.1 Lithophaga antillarum | reverse complement strand
CTACGGTAAAGGGAAAAGATCTGTCTTCATTTGGGAAACAGATATTCCGTAACGGTCAACTAGTTCATGGTGCCGACAAGTTGTACCAGTAACGAAAACTCCCCAGATGTATCATTACGTCTTCATACTGAAGAATACTCAAATTTTTCAAGTTTAAATACAAAATAGAAAAAATAAATTCTGAACCTAATAATATTCGGTCAGGTAAAAAATCGCAATTTTCTTTGTTAAAAACTTTTAGAACTGAGGTCAGAGTACTCATAAGAAAATGTATATTATTATTTAACATCTATTTATATTTGTTTTATTTGTTTCGTGTCACATATATATATATGTTTATGTGACAATATAGTTAATACATGTATTTGATATTTAAAACAAAATGTTAGAATTTGCTTATTTATGGCATGTTTTACAAGTTGAAAAGCATTATTACACCAACAAGTTTGGTGACTCTATTCAGCTATGTAAACAATGCATTAGGTTAAAACAACTGAAGATGGGGTGAAAATAACAATAATCATAAAAAACAAAATGTTCTTTACCGAATTATCATAATTCATATTTTGGGGGTGCGAGTCTGATCCTGATTTTTTTTTTCAGAAAATTGTCCGCTTTTACCCAGAAGCATCCTAATTCATCTCGTTCCTGAATTTTAATAATTTCTCCATCGGTCAAAATTAAAGGGTTTTTCCATAATTGGGATAATAATAACTTTATCACATTTGAATATTTGGTCAGCTTGTACCACCCATTTGATTTGTACTAATATCCAGTTTCATAGTATTTTAGCCATATCTTGATGAAAAAAAAAATAATAGTAATTTTTCCTCACAATAAACTGTTTTTAGCATCCTTTCTATTTTTTAAGAGTTTAGAATGAGAAACATGTATGAGTGATCTCTCATTTCCAAGTTAAAAGATATGATAAATCTGTCAAGGGGAGATAATTAACACGAAAATTTGCTAATTTTGTTATCTGTCTTACCTAACTTGGTAATGGGGGATAACTCACTTTTCCAAGTAGAATATCATTTCTTGAAAACAAATTAACATTATCAAAAATAAATTGAAAGGGTCAGATTTAAAGTGCTTGTTTTTGAAAGTAGGAATTGAAAAATTTTGAAACTAGCAAATTGGGAAATAATTTATTTCCATATCTAAAAAACAAATTGTACTACCAAAAAAATACAACGTTAATATTTTCTACAAAAAGGCTAATGCTGGCACTTTTCATTTCAGATTATGAATTTGAAATAAGTGATGACGCAAGTGATACTCGTTTCGACGACGAAAGCAGTGGGTCAGATGAAGGCAGCGATTCAGATGGAAGTGACTCATCAGGCGAAATCGATGGCAAGGGATCAGATAGCGATGATAGCAATGATTCGGGCAGTAACAGTGACAGCAACGATAGCAAAGGTTCCGACGACACTGACTCGGAGGGTTCCGATGGTAGTGATTCATCAGGCGAGAGAGACGGACGCGGTTCCGGTAGCGATGACAGCAACGATTCTGGTAGTAATAGTGACAGCAACGATAGCAAAGATTCCGATGATAGCGATGACAGTGACAGCACTGATTCAGATGGTAGGCATCGAAAAGGTAAGAGAGGTAAAAAGGGACGCCGGGGCAGCAGAGGAGATGCTGGAGACGACAGTTTGGAGCAAAATTGGCAAGACGGGTTTGGTGATTTAGAAAGGCAAGACAACAATGACGGTGACGGAATTAGTATGACGGAAGCCGGTGGTGACGTGGTTGATGATATCACAGACGATATGGGAGATGCTATTGAAGGACTGGCCGACGTAGATGGTTTAGACATTGGAGAAGGAATTGATGTAGATGGTATAGATGTTGGTGAGGGAATAGCCGATGCTGCAGACGGGGCTGCTGACGTAATGGGTGGCGCTGTTGATGGAATGAAAGACGCAGCGGATAATATAGCCGATGGAATGGATGGAGCTATGGGAGGTATAGCCGATGGAATGGATGGAGCCATGGGAGGAATAGCTGATGGAATGGACGGAGCAATGGGTGCAGTTGGAGATGCCGTTGAAAATGTAGCTGATGGTATGATAGGCACACTAGATGACTCAAATATAGATATGTCTACAGTAGACGACTCCAATGTAGCTATGGCTGCAATAGCCTCAGCGGGTTCAAGTTTTGCCCCTCCACCACCAATCAACTTAGATGACTCATTTATCCAACCAATTACTTCCATGAATATACAAAATGGTGCCACTTCTGTGACATCACAAAATACTGGCAGTGTTTCTTCCATGGCAGCTCAGAATAATGGAGCTACCTCCATGGATTTGCAAAATGTTGGGGTTTCTTCTGTAAACTCACAAAATACTAAGGCTACGTCTATGACATCAAAAGGTATTGGCATTGGTGGTTTTTCTTCAATGGATTCAGGTAATACTGCTGGTGTTTCCTCAACCTCAAGAAATACTGGCGGTTCCATATCTATACAATCACATAGTTCTGGTAGTTCTGGTTCTGGTACTGGTGGTGTTACTTCAGTAAGAACAGGAAGTACTAGTGGTTCTGCTTCCATGAGAACAGGAAATGCTGGTGGTTTTGTTGCCATAGGAACGGGAAATGCTGGTGGTTCGGCTTCCATGAGAACAGGAAATGCCGGTGGTTCTGCTTCCATGAATGGTGGTGTTACTTCCATAAGATCAAGTTCGTCATCGTCCACTTCGAAGAAATCACAGAGTAATGGTGGTGTTGGTTCAATGAGATCCACTGTTACTCGTGTTATCACCAAATCCACAAGATCTCAAAGTACTGGTGGTGATGAACAAACGTTGAACACAGGAGGTAATCGAGTGGCACGGTGGTCAAGTAGTAAACGTGTATCGACTAACACGCTTTTGCCGGCTATTAATCTTAGCAAAGGACAACCAAGATCGCGAGACAATGAGGATTCAATGACGACTTCGTTTGTGAGGACGCGATCTCCTGACGGTTTTGGTTTGTTTAGAAGCGTTACCCCTATTAGAGTTAGGGTACCAGCTTTTGCTAATTTTGGAATGAGGAGCTGAAAATAAAACCATTTTTATTTTTGTTCGGACTCCAGTCAAACTTTCATAATGTTGATATTTTTTCTTTGCATCTTTAAGTTTCACGCTATACAGTATGCTAAAATAAAAAAGCTTTGTTTTCTAAATTATTATTATCAAATTTTTTGTACCGAAACAGATAATTTATACATGAGTTATTTTTACAAATAACAACCTTTGCCAACAAATATTCTAATTCATGCAGTTATATTAGTATTAACAATGTAACAGACAGGGTATTGCATTTCGTGTGTACAGTTCCTTTCCTGTTTTGTGTATTTATAACATAGTCTGTGTATTAAGCTTCGTAACAGACTGCGTTCTCCTCGTCTGCGTGTACATTTTGTTTTTGTGTGTGTGTTGTTTACATGTTCTGTGTGACGTTTGTTCATCACTAACATTCCGATGCGATGTTGACATTCTTCCTTTAACAGAAGCACACATATGCTAAGTGCACTATAAACTGTAGCAGAGGGCGCTAATTTGCAGATAAAAATGTTTTTTAAATATAAGGAAGTATCTTCTATCTTCAAGCACAGTATTTTGATCAATTTGCACGTCATGTTGATTAGATTTTGTCAATGAAGGTACGAATCGTTTTCATACCTCGCTTTTTTAATTTGGTATGCAGATAACTCATGGACATAAGTTAAAACAATTGTCTTTCACGTGAGTTTTACTTGTATTTAACCGTCACTTGCATGGAGGGGTTACCTTGGTTCATCATTTGTCGTTTTATGTTGATTGTTTGGCGTGTTTTGTCTTTGTTCGATATTGTGACACTGGATCATTCATTTATATATTTAATTAAAGTATATTTATTTACAAACTTTTATTTGTTTTACATAAACATAATGATTATTATCATTAAAATATGCTGGGAAGACAAAAAATTATCACCGAGGGAAAACTGGGAAAAAATAAAGCCTGTACAAGAAGAAACTGCAAAGAAGGAAACAGATGCTCAAAAAGGATAAACAATTGCTGCTACGTGTTCAGTGTCCGTCGCTTTAATTCATAACTTGATTTTTCTGAATGTATGATCATAACATCATGGTCAAAATATACCATTATATTTTCTAAGCATGTGGTTTTAAATGTTTAAATAATTATTTCCAGTAATCATTCAAAAGAAACACTTCTGTTTGTCTTTCATAAGTTTACCTGATTTTTTTTTTTAATTTTAATTTTTCGTTATCTATGTAACTTAAGTATATATAAATGTAGAAAGCAATAAGTTGAGTTTGAACTGTTTTACTGATTGTGGCTCTTTGTCGTTGTAGGTATTGCATAATCTGGGTGTCCATGAGCATGCTCAACGGGATGTTAATGGATGAAGAATGACGTTTCTTGCTACAAACTCATTTAGACTCGCATATTTATAATCATATTTTCATTAAAGAATTTTCTCACTCTTTATAAGTTTTTAAATATGATTTCCTGGATCTGCTATGGACACCCATGATTTATAGCATACTTTAAATATTCACATTACAATTTTCAACCTTAAAGATACTGATATGATTCCATGCACAATTAGATGCGCTGAATGTGCATATTTGGGTACCTAATCCCATCATATTTCCTGATTCTAATAAACAGAAAATGAACTTAATCATAATGATTAATATTAATCATCTAACTTCACCAACTTGTAAATTCTTGGAAACATTCATGGCCATGTTATTAACAATGTTTTGAGGGCTGTGTAGATTTCAGTTGTTCAGAATGAAATATCACCAATTATGATACTGTGTTTACTATTTTCCCCCATTTTTTTTTCTTTTAAAAAGATCAGTCTAGTACAACGTCCGTTTAGTTATACATATAAAAACATAAAACAATACCAAATCAGTTATGCATATAAAAAGATAACAGATCCAGAGAAGTCAAATTCAGTTCCATTTTCCTGCAAAAAAAAAAAAAAAAAAACGAAATAAAAACAGAGAAAACTGTTTTCTATATTGAAATGGATCTCCCTTTAGCATTAATTTCCGTATGCGTCATGATATAGAGTGACCCTGGATGATGTACAAATTTTTTTTCTTCACATCTCCTCATTTCAGTGGGTAAGGATGCCTTTAAGAGTTCTGATAATGAATCGTATCCGATTATTCTTAAAAACTCGAAACAGGCCTAAATAATATAAGAAAAAAGTTTTTTGTAAACGTCTTCTCAAAAACATTTTTTGAAATAATTTCCAGGTCGAAGATCTTGAGAAACCTCAGTGAATTATCTCCCTTTATCAAGTTAGGTAAAGGCGATAAAATTTTCTCCCATGATTAGATACATTTTCAACTCTCTCGACCGACTGGAGAACAATTTATTAAACCAGGTTAAAATTTCTTTGGCTTGCCATTGGAAAAAGAAATGATTATGATACCACAACACTAGTAACGTCCTTGGTAACGATACCGGTGTTGAGGTCCACACAGGAATTATACTGACAAACTGCACATTTAAATCATAGGAGAAATAAAGTCTCAATGTACTTCCCTTGGATAACAGTATTTCTGCACTTGAGATAGCTAAATTTTAAATTTTAACAGCAAGCCTTAAAGCAGAAGGAAAAAATACTTCGCCTATGATTTAAATGCACACTTTGCCAGTACAATTCCTGTGACCCTCAACACTAGTGTCGTTACCATTGACGTTACTAGTGACGTGACGTCATAATTATTTCTTTTACAAATGACAAGACGAGAATAGAGGAAAAACGGGCGGGAATTTACACACAGAAATTTTAATCACTAGTGGTTAAACAAATTGTTCTCCACTCGGTCGAGAAGGGTGAAAATGTACCTAATCATGGGAGAAAGGTACCTTTGAAATTCTGACCCCGTAAGGACGAAGGGTTTTAAATCATATCCTTCAAGAATCTTCATTGAACATAAATACATGTACCTATCTTAATTCTTCTCTATGTAACTTCCAAACTGTAAAAATTATAAAAAATTACATAAATACAAAAATGTACTAAATTTTGAAATGTATTTGTCCCATTCATGAGTAATCTAAATGGAAGTTCATAATGTATGGCATTATCCATGGTCATTTTTTGAAATTGTCTACTTCATTGTAATCAGAGGAACACTAGCCAGGCATCTAATTAGTTAACTTGATTGAGAGATGGAAAATAGTACTTGACAATCTATTTGGTTTACCTGAGATTATTAAGAAAGGAGACAAATTTAAATTAAAGCAAGTCAGAGTAAATTAAATAGTTATCTTTGAACCATCCAGTATTTAAATCACCTTGCATAAAAATGGGAAGCTCATACATAGGTTTGTAACAATGCGTTTAACAAATACGAAAACATATGATGTTGCTTTTGAGTAGTTTGAGCTGAATACGACCAACTGTTTCACAAGTACACGTATTAGTAATTCACACATTCCAAGTCATTTGAAAGTAATTAATATGTACAAAATGAATCTTAAATAATGATTCAATACTGAGCAATTGTTTTACAATTAATCTACATTCAACTGCATTAAATCGCCTTAAATATGTAGAAAGAAAGTTATCGGTACAAGTGAGTACCGAAAAATACAAATATTACAGGAGTGAAAAGTATGAATGTTTTCAATAAACTAAAATTACATTATACAGATTTTGCTATATTACAATCAAAACATTGATATATGATTCTTAACCAAAATCCTCGCAAAAAATAGAATGTGGAAAATCTTACTGTGGTACAGTTTTTTATGTTCATCAGATGACTTCAGTAGTAATTTGAAGATCATTTATTTTTTATGTTCATCAAATGACTTCAGTAGAAGTTTGAAGATCATTTATTTTTTTTAAAGAACATTGTCCTTCAAAATCCTTAAGGAATTATTTAAAGATATTTTCTGAATGAAGTTTATACTGAACTATTTTTATGAAATTCAATGGATACCATGTTCTGTAAAAAGCATTTTAAATGGAGAATAGACGACAAACTGAAGATTAGTAAAAATAATCGACGAGCGTAGCAAGGCCTCATATTATAACAGGATTCGGAAAATTGATAAGCCGCACGATTCTCGTCTATATATAGACTTTCTCGCCTTATTTTAACCACGAAGGCCTGTTTGATTAGTATTTGTCGTCGATAAAATATGTCATTATTATAACTGAATATTTGAAATATTGAAGCTAATTACTAAAAGCATAAATGCGTATAAATAATTTATAATAATACTGAAAACGGACGATGATAAAATATACATGCATGCACTATATTTAAAATATCTACATATATTATACATTAAATTTACTATTTCAATTAGTGCTGATTGTAGTGTAGTGGTTTGATTCAAGGCTGTAGACATAAGCTTGCAAGCGGTAGTGGTTCGAATCCTACCGGTCCATATATTAAAAAAAAACAAATTTTTGTGTAAAAGAAACTACTTTCACAAGCAAAATAAACTTTGAAGCTTAATATAACAAGAATATGCCAACGAAATACAGTTGGTATGTACATAGGATATGCACACAAGTAAACAGTGAAAAATAATCCACTGTTCAAACAAAAGAATGATGTCAGGAAATGGATTAATTTTTATATCTTCCATACTAAACAGGTAATTCAAAGGAAAATTGACGGCTCCGAAAATTTCGACAGAACTTGGAATGAATACAGATCTGGATTTGGCAGTGTGTCTGGTGAATTATGGCTAGGTAAAGTATATATGTATGTAATTATATATATTGGAGTATATATTGGTTAAACTGATGAAACAATACACAAGGTAAATGAAGGCTTGAATATTTATGTATAATTAAGCTCAAATATAGAAGAGGTAAAATGTTATCAAATTTACTAGTTAACTGCAATGTTACGGATTGTCCTCGTAGCATTTTTGATTTTGTTTATTTCAGCTGTTAATGTGTTTTTAAAAACTTTTTTATGGGTTTCTCAACTTCTTAGAATCAATATCTCTGACGGTATATGATCTGTCAAAATCTGCACACAATAAGCACCCAAAATTTGCATTATCATTTTGTGCAGTTATCGACAAGTATACACTTGGTTTCAGTTTTGATATCCAGCTACAAGACCACCCTACTAAGTTTGCTTACTATTGACCAAATTATCTTTATTTATCCTGCATTTGCTATGGTATCAACTGAATAAAGACTGTCCAATAAACATAAGCTTTGTTACGCTAGTGGCACAAGAAAGATTCGTTCATGATATTACAGGATTAAATGCTCTTTGAAATGAGTTTATCGATATGTAAACTCTGCCGAATCACTCACAAACTTAGTAAAGTCCGAAGGACTTTATGTAAAGTTAGTTTGTGCGTGCAAGGCGGAGTTTACATATCGCTAAATGTATTAGAAAGAGCATTTAATCCTTATAATTTATTCTAAAAAACAAATAATTTTAAACGTTTGCTTTATAAAGGCAAAGAAATATACTAAAGTTTTGAGGTGAGTTTTTCTGAAAAAAATATCGATGTGTAAACCTTTATGACCAACCAATCAAATTAAAGGAAAATTACACAAATGGAATTATCACGATATATTTCTGTGGTGATTTGCTTATGACATCTCATAAGTGCTCAAATTTCGCCGTTGATATCACATTAAAACTGTATTTTTTGTCCAACGTTTTTTTCTTATTTTAATTAACTTTAATTGCTACATGATAAGCATATCATACGAACATTTTCTCGAATATAAATTTTTATTTTGTACTTGATACGAAACATGAAATAAATGGTCGGTTAACCTCGCATTTCTACCTGTTTCTATGCCTGGTACAAAAAATATGTTTCAAAACATTGTACATATATTGTATATCCATGTATTTAATATATGTTATTGAATTATCTAGGAAATGACTTAATTCACTGGATATCATCCAATGGTAATCATGAGTTGAGTATATACCTTGAGGATAAAAATGGTGTCCACAAATATGCAAATTACTCTACGTTCACAGTAGGAGATGCTGCAAGTAAATACGTACTAAATGTAGCTGGTTACAGTGGTGATGCAGGTAAGATGTATAATGTGTGAAAAGGATATTTGTTATATGAATATATTGAATTTCATTAGATTAGGGATTAAGTAATTGATTGAATGGTTGTTTTACGCCACTTTCAGCAAATTTTCAGCTATATCATGGCGTCCAATTTTTGTTAGGGAAGCAAGCAGAAGAACCCGGTAAGAGCCACTGGCATACGGCAGGAAAACTGGCAATCCTTCTCAATTAAGGATGGAGTCGAGCACACCTTCACCATGAGCAAGGCTCGAACTCGTAACCCTAGTGATGACACGCCGATGATCAATTAGCAAATATGACTTACCACCTAGACCACTCGTCCACCGAGAGCCTTAGATTATGGATACCTTAAGGAAAACACGATAGAAAACATGTTTAATCTTGAAAATGCTCTAGAATACACGTAAGTGAAATGGTATTTTTGAAAACAGAATGTCCCTTCTGTAAAGTTGTTGTCAAAGCGTCATTTACTAGGATTTATTTCACCTACAAATGATACCAAAGACAAAAGATCAAAGGTCTTCAAATGCAACAGACCAGAAAACAAAAATCTTTCTATGAGATAACTGAAGTGATATGTTTGTGCAAACTAGGTTCTTGATAGATATGTCATTAATGTACCATTAAAAGAACATTTATTACATGCAGCAATCTTACAAGTACCTCTATATAGGGGGATGCTTTGACAATATATATAGGATAAAAATATAAGTAAATATGGTACATCTGTGTTTTTCATAGTAAATAACATATTTTATCAGGTGACAGTTTCGATAATACCCAAAATGGTTTCACTCCTGATTATGCTGCAAATGGTAGACAATTTACTACAAAGGATCAGGATAATGATATGTATAAAAGTGGCAATTGTGCTGCATACTCAAACTGTGGATGGTGGTTCAATGCTTGCACATATAGTGCCCTGAATAGAGAAATTGGGAGATTGTATTGGGGTACATGGTCAAGGTACCTGCAGAAAAGTACGATGATGATCAGGAAAAAATAAAGATTAATGACAAATGTACAAGTAATAAGATATTTGCAATAAAAATACAAGTTTGTTTTTGGTTTGTTTTCATCTGTATTCTGCATTCGTATTAAAATGAAATGGATAGAAACATACACAAGGGAAACTTTCCACCGTAAGAAGTGAGGATGAAACTGCACCAGTTCCCCTCTATACTGTCCTCCTAATTACGGTTGTTATGGAAATAAGCATAGACGAAGAAAACATAACAAAGAGTTCAAAAGACCCTGCATGCATAGTTGACAATGTATCTATTGGTCCTCCGTTTTTGTAGCATTTAACGAATGTATAAAGAAGTTCCTCAGTGAAATGGACAAAGTTGAAAAAGGACCATAACTCCAATAAAAATCATCCAATCAAACTAATGAATGTACAGTAAAACATGGTTAAGACACGAAAATTTACTTCCGAGTAAATTGACATATCGATACTAGTGAATTTCGTTGTACACACAACGAAGAATTCATTCTAACCGAAATACTACAGTACAAACTAAGAAGGAAATAAAGTATTATGGTTATAGCATTTTTATTTGTGTATGAAGTAAACTTGTTAAGGTAAATGCTATAACATACTTCTCAAGTATTCCGGTTTTCACAGAAGAAAGGGTCGGTAAGATGTGTCATGTTTTGTCTTTGAATATAAAACACTTTCAATAGAAGTAATTGTTTCCGTTTACTTTCTTTTTAACATTTTGTTTGCAATACCTTATTCGTGTTAGTTTTATCATGATACATTTTTTGAAAGACCAGTAAAATTTGTTATCATTTATCAGTTGCTTGAACAAAACGGCTGTATAGTTAATTGTAAATTTGTTGTAACTGGTATATATTAATGTTAATTACATTTGTATTTTATTATGCAAACAACTGTAACTTCTCAGTTTAAACCAGAGTACGCTACTTAACAATTGGATTAAGAGACAGCAAATAATAATTTTTTTTCGATCAGTCTTCGTTATAAACACGTAAAGGAGGGGGTAGTTAAGGCCCCATGTTGGCCCCAAACTTTGTTGAAAAATAAACGATCTATTTGACATTTTTTTTTCTTACATATAAATAGATCGGTCTTCAAGTTGTAAGTTTTCAAGGTCATTCGAGACTCCAAAAGGCCGCAGGTCATCCAAATTGGCCAAACAATAGCCAACAATTGGCCAAACAATATCCAAAAAAGTCACTAATATGGCATCTTTCGGCAACAGCGCAACTTCTGAGAAAGCTTATATTTTGTTAATTTTAATTTGTACAAAGACACGTTTTCTGTGAAAATATTTTCTCTGATCAGAGGTTGAGCTGTTGACCAAATGTTAAATATAACCTTAATTTTGGGGTTGAAATCACCGATTTTATCTATTTTTACCTTTTTACCATGTTTTCAAGGTCACTATGACCTTGACATTTGTAAGTTGACCGTTGAACTAATATGACAATTTATTTATATTTTAAAAGAAAAATATTGAAATCTGTGAAAAATTACTTTTTTGATACCATGGGACCAACTTGGGGGCTTAATGACCCTTCTACTTCGAATATATTAAACACGGTCGAAGAAATGTATTTCTATTCGGTTCAAATGTTTATATTTAGTATATTTTTTCATATAGAAATGTCTACGTTTCAGTATTCACTTTGTGTGTGTTGATTTGTACATGTATTGTATAATTGTTTAAATCATAATAAAGTTGGTACGCATAAAGATATGAAGTTACTGCGAGCAATCAAGCCTAAGTGTGTCTTGTCTCTTATCATAGCCATTTTGCTTAGATTATGAAATGATCTAAATTCGGACAATTCCAAAAGGAAGAATTTAATTTATGTTATAAGCAAATATTCGCATCCTAATTCGCTATATCAGAATTTTTATTAAAGGACCGTATAGACGTTTTCCCGCGGAAAAAGAAAAAGTTCGTTGTAACTGAAATTTGCTGTGTCTGAGTTAGTTATAAGAGGGTTTTACTGCAATACTACCATGCTCATATCATGCCAAATCACCATAACAAGTACAGTCCTTCTGAACGGTAAATGGCTTGTTGCCTACACAAGACGTACACTGTTGTTATATTAAGCTAAAACATGTAAAATTTGATGCAAAGCATCAATTCGCCGCAAAACAGTTTGTGAGACAGTGAACTATATATATAAAAATTTAGCTCTATAACAAAAGCGTAGAGTTACAAGATATGTATTATTTTGCAAATGCAGTCCAAACTGCCTTAAAGGGACCCTCTATATAACATACTTCTCAATTATCCTTTGTGTCAAAATTACATTGAATCTGAACCTGAATATAAAA
>JAOXYI010078832.1:0-12398 GCA_028566495.1 Lithophaga antillarum | reverse complement strand
GTACAGAAACATTAGGAATGTGTTTTTCATTAGTATAATACATTTTGAGATTAAAGCACAGAGATTAAAAAATTTTGCTTGCTTTCTGTAGCAATTACTGTAATTTTGTTCTCTATTTCAAGACAGTATTAACAGAAAATGATGAATCACTGTTTATTAAGTAACTTATAGAGTTATACCCCATGTTCAAACAACCAAATCTGCTAGTTCTTATAATAGTGAAAATTAGTGTTGAAATTTAAAAAAAAAAACTTTAATAACAATAAAAGTATTTTATAGTTTGCATTTCCGTGCAAATTAACTGCATGCAGATTGAGTTGAAAATTCAAATTGTAATGATAAATGCAACCTCAGGGGACCAAGATATAATTTTTGTTTCCGAGAAATATAGACTTTATTACCCAAAGAATTAGAGGGAAAACAGTTTATCATCCATTGTGTGTGAATAAAACAAGATAGTGCAGTAAAGTTTGGCTATAATTTGTTTTTCCAGTGATCTGCAGTGTAGAAAGAGACAAATTTAAAACAAATTCTCATGTAATTATTTCAGTCTCACGTTGCTATTTACTGTGGTTGATGTAGTGGTACCGAGATCAATTGTTACCATTTTTAATGCAGAATGTTGTAATAGATGTTCAGAAAATTTATTACTTTTCATATAACTGGACTTAATTACATCTTTAGGTACCTCATTAGCAAGAACAAAGTCAATGAAGACACGACTGGCCCAGTATTCCACGGCCATAGAGTCTATACAGGCAAGAACAATGGATGATGAAGAAGAGGAAGATGAAGACACTCCGTAAGTAAAAGGGGGCATGGCAAGGGGGTGTGGCAAGAACATTTGGCTGATGAAGACACTCCGTAAGTAAAGGGGAGTGTGGCAAGAACAATGGATGATGAAGAAGAAGATGAGGACACTCTAAGTATAAGGGGGTATGGCAAGAACAATGGATGATGAAGAACAAGATGAAGACACTCCATACGTAGAAGGCAGTGTGGCAAGAACAATGGATGATAAGAAGAAGATAGAGACACTCCGTAAGTAAAAGCGGGTGTGGCAAGAACAGTGGATGATGAAGAAGAAGATAGAGACACTCCTTAAGTAAAAGCTGGTGTGGCAAGAACAGTGGATGATGAAGAAAAAGATAGAGACACTCCGTAAGTAAAAGGGGGTGTGGCAAGAACAATTGATGATGAAGAAAAAGATAGAGAGACACTCTGTAAGTAAAAGGGGGTGTGGCAAGAACAATGGATGATGAAGAAGAAGATGAACCCACTCTGTAAGTAAAAGGGGGTGTGGCAAGAACAATGGATGCTGAAGAAGAAGAAGATGAGGACACTCCATAAGTAAAAGGGATTGTGGCAAGAACAATGGATGATGAAGAGAAGATGAGAACACTCCATAAGTAAAGGGGAGTGTGGCAAGAACTATGGATGATGAAGAAGAAGAAGAGGACACTCTGTAAGTAAAAGGAAGTGTGGCAAGAACAATGCATGATGAAGAAGAAGAAGATGAGGACACTCCATAAATAAAAGGGAATGTGGCAAGAACTATGGATGGTGAAGAAGCAGAAGAAGACACTCTGTAAGTAAAAGGGGGTGTGGCAAGGACAATGGATGATGAAGAAGATGAAGACACTCCGTAAGTACAAGGGGGTGTGGCAAGGACAGTGGATAATTGAGAAGAAGGAACATGAAGAAACTCCATAAGTAATAGAGGTTGTGTGTACATATCAGTCTGGGAAAACTGAATTGACCAATTTTGCAGAATTCTACATGTTGGCAAATTCAACAGCTTGAAATTTCAGATAGTTGCTTTATTCAGCAAGTTCAGAACATTCTGAACCATTGCCAGTGAATGGCAAACATCAGCATTGTACCAAAGATTTTTTTTAAGGTACTTTGAAAATGGGATAGTAATCCATAGAAGCAGTTTTAGAATTTCTCAGTCATTTCCATTCTAAAAAGGAATATTGGACATCCACCCACAGAAGTGATTTCAAAGTGCCTTCCCTGGGTGCCATGTATGTTTTAGTGGAACAGCTGTTAGTGGAAATGGTAAATAAAGGGATAAATTATATTTAGAAAATGTGAGTTGCAGAATTCTGCAGGATGTTGCAAAATTTGACAAGGTGACCAATTGCAGGGCTTTCCCCAACTGATAAGATATGATGTCTGTGTAGACTGGTGCAGAACTTACATATTCACTGTTAATTAAGGTTGGAGCTCAAGTCTTACAGATTAGCCGTCAGTAAAACCAACCTTGATGACTGAAATTGAGACTGTCATTCAAAACAGTGCAGTATGCATTGCATATCTGGTTATTTTTGTGTATACCTAATGTTCACTATATCACAAGAATCAGAAATTGTTTACATTTTATTATCCCCTACTTTTATATGGCAACAAAAACTTGTGAATGTATTATGGTATGGGTCAGTCCCTGTTGATTGTGTATTCTATTCATCTGTCTTAAAATGATGTTTCATATGTATTCCACTTGCTCACCTTTGTGACATTAATATATCTGTTTATTCCCGTAGATGTTTCCTTTGAAGTATATTTGTTGCTGTCGCTCCGGAAATCCATGTATTTTTTGGTCTTGAACCAACTTTTGGACATAAATGTCTGATACTGATTCCAATAAGTTGGTCATCATAATTTTTAGTTCACCTGGCCCGAAGGGCCATGTGAGCTATTGCCATCACTTGGCATCCGTCATCGTCGTAAATTTTTTCAAAAATCTTCTCCTCTGAAACCACTGGGCCAATTGGGACCAAACTTGGCCACAATCATCCTTAGGGTGTCTAGTTTCAAAATTATATCCGATGTTCCCACCGACCAACAAACATGGTCGCCATTACTAAAAACAGAACACAGGGGTAAAATCAACAAAAAATACAATTAAAAAATTCTGAAAAATCTTGTAAGGGCCAGTTGCTACCAAACTTTGGGGAAATGATTCATCAATGATCCCTTTTAAGAATTATGGCTGATGACCCCAACCGCTGTCAAACATGGCTGCCACCGTTATTGAAAATAGAAAATTTGACAAAAAATTCAATAAAAAAATTTTTGAAAAATGCTGTAAAGGGCTAATTGCTACCAAACTTTGGAGAAATGATACATTTATGATCTCCTTTGAGAATTATGGTTGATGACCCCAACCGCCAACAAACATGGCCACCACTATTACTAAAAATAGAAAATTTGACAAAAAATTCAATAAAAAAATTCTGAAAAATCCTATAACGGGCCAATTGCTACGAAACTTTGCGTAAATGACACATTTATGATCTCCTTTAAGAATTATGGCTGATGACCCCCAACCGCCAACAAACACGGCTGCCACCATTACCAAAAATAGAAAATTTGACAAAAAATTCAATAAAAAAATTCTGAAAAATCCTGTAAAGAACCAATTGCTACCAAACTTTGGGTAAGTGATACATTTATGATCCCCATTAAGAATTATGGTTGATTACCCAACCGCCATCAAACATGGCTGCCACCATTACTGAAAATAGAAACTTTGACAAAAAATGTAATAAAAAAAAATTCTGAAAAATCCTGTAAAGGGCCGATTGCTACCAAACTTTGGGTAAATGACTTATACATTTATGATTTTTTTATGACCCTGCCTGACATCCAAGATGACTGCCAGTACTAAAATAGAAAATATTATAAATAACCAATATGACTACGTTTGTTTTAACAGAATGAGATCAAATTTGAACTGTAGATGTAAGGTAAAGTGTTGATTAACATGTATTATGGGTTTTATGAAAATTTTTGCTGAATATGCAAATTTAGCATATTTTGACTAAATCCAATTAAATATTAATCCCTCTGAAAATACTCTACCAGACTGAATCAAACTTTGGTGGAATGGTCCTTGGGTGGTCCCCTTTCAGAATTCTGTCTGATTGCCCCACCTGACAGCTAAGATTACAGTCATTAATAAAAATAGAAAATATTGATATCTTTGTCTAGAATAATTGAGTCAAATCAAATACTAACCTGAACCCACTAGGAAACCAGGTGAGCGATACAGGCTCACTCAGGTGAGCTTCTAGTTTGTTGTCTCACGCAGGAGGCGACACATAGGTATGCTTTTGACGGTGGCGGCGTTAACTCTGCGTCACATTTTCCTACTCAGATCTTTTTCTCATTAACGACACATCATACAGCAGCCATATTTGGTCCACTCATTCATGAGGGGATGTACATGCCAACCTGATACAAATCACATGACCTTGACCTCATTTTCATGGTTCACTGACTTTGTTAAATTTGTGGCACATTTTCGTGCTCAGGTCCATTTCTCAGTAACCACATGTCATACGGCAACTATATTTGGTCCATACCTTCATCAGGGGATATACATGTCAGCCTGACACATGTCACATAACCGTGACCTCATTTTCACGGTCCACTGACTTCATTAAATTTGCGTCACATTTTCATGCTCAGGTCCATTTCTGAACACCTACACATCATACAGCAACTTTATTTGGTCCATACAGTCATCAGGGGATGTACATGTCAGCTTGACTCATGTCACATGACCTTGACCTCATTTTCATGGTCCACTGACTTTGTCACATTTTCTTGCTCAGGTCCATTTCTCAGTAACCACAAATCATACAGCAACCATATATGGTCCACACAGTCACTTGGGGATATACATGTCAGCCTGACACATGTCACATGACCTTGACCTCATTTTCACGGTCCACTATCTTTGTTAAATTTGCGTCTAATTTTCATGCTCAGGTCCATTTCTCAGTAACCACACATAATGCAGCTTCCATATTTGGTCCACACATTCATCAGGGGATATACATGTCAGCCTGACACATGTCACATGACCTTGATCTCATTTCACGGTCCACTATCTTTGTTAAATCTGCATCACATTTTCATGCTCTGGTCCATTTCTCAGTAACCACACATAATACAGCTACCATATTTGGTCCACACATTCATCAGGGGATATACATGTCAGCCTGACACATGTCACATGACCTTGGCCTCATTTGCATGGTCCACTGACTTTGTCACATTTTCGTGCTCAGGTCCATTTCTCAATAGCCATACATAATACAACAATCATATATGGTCCACACATTCACCAGGGGATGTACATGTCAGCCTGACACACATCATATGACCTTGACCTTATTTGTACTGTCCACTGACTCTGTTAAATTTGCTTCATATTCTTATCCTCCAGTCCATTTCTCAGTAACCACACTTCATACAGCAAGCATATTTGGTCCACTCATTCATCAGGGGATATACATGTCAGTCTGACACATGTTACATGACCTTGACCTCAATTTCACGGGCTACAGACTTGGTAAATTTGTATCACAGTTTCGTACTCAGGTCCCTTTCTGACTAACCGTGCGTCATACAGCAACCATATTTGGTCCACAGATTCATCAGGGGATGTACATATCAGCCTGACAAATGTCACTGACCTAGACCTCATTGCTCAGTCCATTGACTGCTAAATTATCGTCACATTTTCATTCTCGGGTCCATTTCTGAATAACCACAGTATTTTAGGATAAAAGCTGTTTTTTATTAAGAAAATGCGATTTTGAGAAAGGGATCATGACACCAAAAAAATACATTTATTTTTTTTTTGACTTACTTGAAAATTTTATACTCCATTCTGCGAAGTAGTGAGGGGTATAAAATTTTTGATCCATCTGTCCATTATAATACCTTATTGATGTGCATTCATTCGTTATCCAATTTTCTCTGCTATCTTTCTAGTACAAATTGTCAGATGAAGTTCAATTAACAGCTGATTTCGAAAAGTCCTTCTTTTATGAATTCTTTTTTCAGGTAATGTCACTAAGGAAGTATTGGTCAGTATGTTAATGTCTTTGGCAAACCAAGGAGCTACAGGTTTTACACCAGAAGATGTACAAACTGCCCAGCAAAGGGCTGAGAAACCTACAGGTAAACAGTCACCTGGAGCAGCTGCTAAAAGACGGTCACAAATATCGGAGATGCAAAGTCGACCCACTCTTCCTTCTGCCAAGAAACCTGTAGTGGAAGAAACACCTATAGAAAAGGTTGAAGGACTGTCAGTGACATCAGAGGTGCAAAGTCCAGTCACTCGTTCTCCTACCTTAAAAGCAAAACCTCATCCAGCAGAAGAAGAAAATAAACAGAAATTAATGGATGAAATCAGCAGCAATTTATCTCATGAAAAAATCCACCAGCTTGTTATCAAAGCAGTTGAAGAGGGGAAATACAAACAAATGATTATTCCAATTGACATCTGGGATTTTGGTGGTCAGAAAGACTACTACATGACCCATCAGCTGTTCATCACCAGTAGAGGAATATTTGTTTTGATGTTTAATGGCAGCATTGACCTCCACAAACATATGCATGATCTATCCTTCCTACCAGGACATTTTGGCAAACCAACAGTTGCAGGTACTGTAATCTTTTTAATATTATGCAGGATTCACCACAGCCTATTTAAGGGTAGTGCTGTCCCATCCTTAAATTTCCAGCACCATCTTTTATATGAAAATTTTGTTACATTTGAAAATAGGTAAAAAGTAAGGAAATTCTTAACAAATATAGTGTTAACAGTATGGTTTTTGTGAATTTCTACTATTATTCTGTAGAATTATATATCCCTATTTCAGCCAATCATTTTTATATGAATTTATATATAAATCAGAAAAATGTTCTTTTGTATCACCCTTGAAATTTCATCTGTGGTGATCGATGATACTTGTTACATTAAATAGGAAAAAATAGTAGCTCTGAGTCGTATAAAGAAGTAACATTCGATATGTTCTGTTGGGTATACTTGGTACAGAAAAAAACAGTATATTTTATATAGTTTGGGTTAATTACCAAAGTTCTCGGAGTCATCTAGGGACACCGTTGATGGACAGTGTTGTCACAGATATACCAGTACGTTTTATTTTTGTTCCAATTTTATGTTATTAATGTCAGTCCAAATATTCCATTGTCAACCATATATAAATCTAAGACCTACTGCATTGTACATCAGTATGTAACATGTAAAATTTTCAACATTTAAGAAAACATTATCTCCTTTCATTAATGACATATTTGTAAACAAGACGACATAATCGTCTTATTTATTTAAGAAACTTTGCTCAGGACAGGTGAAGTGTACCGATTAACCCTGCGGACATATTGTATACAGACATGTTCCTAGTATTGTATTCGTTATCCGTTCTCCTTACATGATTTACGACTTGTTACCGGCTTTTGTACACTGGGCAATACGACGAGTATACCACATGTGGAGCAGGAAATGCTTACCCTTCCGGAGCACCTGATGTCACTCCCGGTTTTATGGGAGCTCGTATTGTTCTAGCTTTAGTTTTCAGCGTTGTGTCTGTGTTTTGCTTCCACGTTTGTGTTTGTGTTTGATCATTTGTTGATAACGGTCTTGTCTGGTCCTATGGATGTATATGACTTGTGAACTTGTCTGGTCCTATGGATATATATGACTTGTGAACTTGTCTGGTCCTATGGGTGTATATGACTTGTGAACTTCGGTATTCTCCTCATTCTGTATAAAGGGAAAAATGCATTTTCATATGCGGAATGCGTAGCATTAAGTTCTGTTAAGGTGTTTGTGATTTCAATCCACAATTCTTTGAATTGGAAAGTGGGCTGGAAGCTCCGAATTCCAGAAATACAAATTGTTATCTTATTTTTCGGCATCTACCGTTTTCAAACATAAATAACTGATGCATGTGAAAAAAAGTAAATATTCATTCAGTATTTAAAATGATACAAATTGTTTACTTGCAAGAAGAACAGAAAAGGAGGAAAACCTTTCTATTTGATTATCATTTTTTCTTAGTTTTGGCGTAGTCCTGCCTCCAGTTCCTCCTCTAAGATTCAGCTTTCTCAACAAAACAGAAGGAAATTCCAGGTTACTGTCATTTAAAATGTCACTATTTAGAGATAGCTATATAAGTTTAATATTTACCTCTATAAATAAGCAAATGAGTTTTAAGTTAAATTAATCTATTACAGAACGGGTAATAGTAGTAAATTCAAGTACACTCCACTCTCGTTATCTCGAACACATATAAGTCGAATTTTAGGGTAACTCGAACTAAAATTCTGAACCCTATACAGTAGAATCTAACTAAATTTACTCCTGATAACTCGAATTTCCGGTTAAGTCGAAGTAAATTGACTGGTCCCTTCGAGTTCGACATAATGAGAGTCGACTGTATTGTTACAGTTGCGATATTTAGCAAATGTGATAATAACTGGCGTTAGATTTGCGTTTATTGTAGTAATTACCACCTTAGCTTGAATGTTGACGATAAGGTAGCATTAAGCAGTGCATGTCTGAATGTCACAACATACGACAATGGCATGCAGTCAGCCAGGACCCAAGGCGACAATAACACGCATTACGTCAACAATTACTGTCGCAATACCGTATAATTTATTTTTAACTGGGATTTCCAAACCAGATTCATAAAACAAAAAGAAACCGAAAAGCATAATAACGAATAAATATCATAAGTTTCCACACAAGTCTATAGAGGATCCCGTTCTCAGATGTGATGAGCCTTTCTTGTTCAACGTATAATTTTCATAGTATTTATAACTAGCTTTTGTAAGAAAGAGATCGCCTTCTCTGAAGGTGTGAAGTTTTGACGCAAAAGGTAAAAAATAAAACTAATAATGACGATCATTTCTTGCATACTTCGCACCTTGAATTAAAAAGCAATATAGTTTTTGATATTATAAATGCAATTTCACACCAAAATGTTAATGTCGGGATATGAATACTGTACATTTCAGATACGGATAGATGACATAACAAAAAATTTGCTCCACATTCAGCAATAAAATAAAATAAAGATCTCCAGCGGAATGACAATTAGATAAATGTTTAATAACACTTTTGGAGGGCAGTTTGTTATTTGATCGAGTTCCCAGTTGCTGAAATACTTTAATGTTTCTTCTAAATTTCATACTTTAGGCAGCATTTTAAAGTATTGTCCTCACTAGATATATTTTTCTTTCAGAGCTTCTTTCGCTATTCTGAAACTGGTTTATGAACTATATACTGTATCTTCCAAAAATTACAGCTATATTTGCAACTATAACGAAATCACTTAAAGATCCCAGTGCGTCATGACGTATTTTGGCTAAACTTGTATGGACATTTTGATTTATATTCCTACAAATATTTTGACATTGGCTTTTCAGATTTTCGGCGCTGTCATTACTTTATGTACATTTGGAAGCTGTTACATATAGGCTACTACTGCTAGGTCGATACCGCTACTGATAGTAAATAGTATACGTATTTTTGTTCGCCCCATCTTACATTATAACTCGTGTATATTTATACTTTCTGAGTATTCAGCCAGTGGGCGCTGCTAACGACAAGGTTCGCCCAGACCGATATCCCAAACGTTGTGCGTATAAGGTAAAGGTATAAAAACTTGTCATTGTCAAATTGCATGGGCTGTTTTTAGTTATTTTTGTCTGCGCTTGCTTTGGTCATTGGTTTTTATGCTTATAAACATTTTGGTTATTAGAATTATTGGTAAGATATTAGCTGTCGAAATGTGTGAAATTGATATTTGTCTTCATACTATATGAAATGCCATCTTCATGTTTACACAAGTGGTTCTCTCTGTACGTGAAATAGTTCCCCCTCCTTCTTTTTTAATTCAGGTCTTGTTTTTTACGGAAAATATTTTGTTTATAAAATATCAATTTGAGTGTATTTAAGGTCATTTATACAATCTGAAAAATAGTAACCGATTTGACATAATATCGGTATAAAGTGCCCGCGCGTGTGTGTGTGTGCATGCGTGTATGTGTGTGTTCTCTTTTAAGTAAACAAAAGCTGCATTTATTTCACCTGTTGCGCAGACAATAATCTTTGATTACGTAATAAGATGACATTCCAGAACACAAGTGCGACATCTGGAGTCGGATTAATTCAAGAAGTTCCTCGTTAATTCAGTTACATGACAGCTTTGTGATTTTTCAAAGCAATCTGATATGCAATTTATGATTTCCTTTTATATATGAAATTTAAACCCTGTATTCTTCAATTACCTAACTTTTGTAGTCTTCTGGACCGTAAGGGGCCACATGTTACAAGTCCATGTATATCTGAATGTTAAATGACTTTCATGGTTTAGTAATATTGTTTGATAAAATTACCCCCTGATCTTAGTTTATACATTTTAAGGTCAATTTGAAATGTAAAATCATGCTTCCTTTTTCATTTGAATCAAGGATTAGCTTTAAGTCAGTCGTATGGTTTTGTTTATGATGCAAGCTGTTTACATGGACGCTGTTCTCATATTGTTAACTCATGGCCATATATATCATTACGGTTCTTAAATCATTCTCCAAATTTGATCTTTTATGAATATATTTGCTCTTCAAAGACGATGGGTTTAGCCGAATGAAATCTTCCATTAAGTGTAGAGTGAAAATAAGCCCAGATGTATGAAACAGAGTCGTCAAGGTCATCGCAATAACAGTCTATCACACATCATAAAAAGGACAGAAATAATTAATTCAAAGCGTAATTAATTCAATTTTATTGTAATTTAAATCAATTATTGTATTGTATTCATATTCTTGCTTTTTCTGACGTTATTTCTGATTTTAATATTGTAAATAATTTGTCATTCATAAACGGACTCCTTTTCACATTTCACCATTATGCGGGCGTATTTGCTATAAATCAACACTGGAAACTTATCAGTTTTCTTTTTAGTGACGTAACATTTATGTAATCGCCCTTCATATTATACGGGCAGATTATTTTCATTAATCTGTTTTTGCACGATAACCGAAATAAATTGAAATACAGTACTGCTGTTGTCGCTTGTTTGCAAAATGATTCTGAAGAGTGCCATAGTTGTCACCTATACATGTATTCTTTAGCAACATCATAAATGAATTGGAAAAAAAATTCTGAATTTTAGACGAGAAATATTGTCTACTCTTTTCTGTTTTGCCGTTTTTTAAGAATTTGTTGGGAAATCATTTCTATGCAGGATTTTCAATATTTTTAATTTTTGCACATTTGGATCTATTTTCTTGATATTGAGTACTCTGTTGAAATTTTGTATTCTACGTCACATGACCACACCATATCACGCGCTTCAAACGAATGTGATAAAGAATCTAGAGTGTTACTATATTGAAAAAATAGAAATTTTACAACGGAAAAAAACAAAATATGTTTCATCTATCACAGATTTTTTAAATCAACTGTCCTCCTTGTTAATTTCAGGGAACATATATAAGCATGAAACAAAGCTGTACGAACAAAATACTTATACTTGAGTTATTTTGCTATATCAATTTTTCGGCGATACGTATCGATGCACTGAAACTTGACAGAGTAAGAAGAATCACTTAAGAAAACTTTTAAGAAATAAAATACACAAATAAACCATATTCAGTATTATGGAATGGTAATAGAAGTTAACTTGAGCTTAAGTCAAAATATGTTATAGATGATGTTTAAAACCTAAGTCGTTAAAAAACTACTAAAACTGTTTATCTCAATATACCATTTATAAACTGATTTAACTAACTCATGTGATAACTTTTAATTGTACTTAGGACCACATAAAATTCTTTGAAACAGTTTTAGTCTCTATATATTTAATTGTTGGAAAACGTTTTATGTAGAAAATACGAGATAGAAAGGCCGACAAGTAAGATGTTGCTCACCACTACTACCTCGTCATTTTGCAATAAAAAAATTTTCTGAAATATATCTCTTGAATGGACTTAACAGTATTTACATGATGTGTATCGTAAACTTGATCGTATACATGCATGTACGGTCAGTTATCCTTTTGTTCAAAATAGAAAAAGGTCCTGTGCATGGGAAAATCTGAAGTGAAATAATTGTTCTTTGTGTATCAAAAGCTGTAACGCGAATATTCGATTAAAAAAGGGTAAGTTGACGACATATTTGACTTTGGCTCAGTAATGTATGTGAAACTTAATATTTGTCTTTTATGGCAGTTCTAAGCCAACTTCATATGTAGATTATACTTTGTCTTAATTTGGATCAATATGTTTTGTAAGTTATGTTGATTATAGATACCAAAAAGGGTCCAACCCCTCTCTCTTCTACATTGTATGTATCGAAACATTTAAAAACCTTATTCGGAATAAAACCAGAACTGATATAAATAGGTTTGTTTATTTCTATACTGTACAAAGTATATAATACTTTTGGGCTTGTAAGAAATGACAGCTATTGCAATTTTTCTTCTAATAAACCAAATTTCATCGGGCACTTTTATCAATAAGGGGACGACCATTTGATTCTGAGGGGGAGGGGGGCTGGCAGTTTT
>JAOXYI010078723.1:0-12398 GCA_028566495.1 Lithophaga antillarum | reverse complement strand
AAAATTTTTCGAGTTACCCCCCCCCCCCCGAACCAAAAAAAACCCTTATTTTCCTTTTTGAGCTTTTACTCATTAAATGACAAAAAATAATTTTCAAAACAAATGTATTTTCTTACCTTGTTTGATACTTCACAGCTGTTATCCTAGTTTTCTCAGGCTGTGGACTGCGATGTTTAAAATATGCGCTTACTGATATGCAGGATTGAACTTCGATCCTTTAACGTACCGTCTTAGTATCATATTTTTAAAGAAAATATGTTCCTATCAAAGACAAATGTAGTTTCTTACCTTTCTGTTACTTCACAATTGTTATCCTAGTTTTTCCAAGCTCTGGACTGTGATGTTTTTAATCTAATTGAACTTCTATCCGTTAATACGTCGTCTCAGTATCATAGTTTTAAAAAATTGTATGTTTCTATCAAAGACAAATGTATTTTCTTGGTTTTTTTATGCTTCACAATATTTATCCTAGTTTTCCCAAGCTCTGGGCTGTAATGTTTATAATATAAGTTCTAACACGTCTAACCAATACGTGCAATATATATAACTGAACTTCGATCCGTTGACGCGCCGTCTCAGGGTCATATATTTAAATCGTTCGTGGGCTGAAACCGTTGACGTTTCAAAGATAATAGAAAGTATATTACAAAAGAATTATTGAAGTAGAATTTTATGACTTTATGTTAATTTATTTAAAAATATTTATAGATAAATATGGAAAATTGGGTTAAACCTAAATAGTCATGAGAGCTACTTGTCTTTCTGTGCTTCCGTCAGTAAGAGGTAGTTTTTTAGATGTATGTGTTTTGCGTGTCGACCTGGTATCGTTACGGCCAGAATGGGTGGCTATTTAGAAATTTTTAAAATGTACTTTTTCTTTCAATTCCAGTCTGAATTTCTGTGTATTAAGATGTTACCAACCATTTTAAATTATTTTGACGTCAGAATGATTGAGTCAAGCACGAAGGAGCATTCTTTTTTGGTTATTCTTCGAAGCTTTATTTTTTATTTATTTATTTTTGTATTTAACAATGACCTGCTCAGAAACACAACTTTCCTATAGCATTTTTAAATCGAGGAGCAGCACAAAAACTGTTGATGATTGCGTTTTGTTTGAATGAGATTTTATGCTACTTTCGGCAATTTTTCAGTTATATCGTGGCGTTCAGTTTTACTTAAGGCGAAAGCTGGAGTACCAACCTTCGACAGGAAAGTTATTTAAGGTCGCACCGAACAAGGCTCGAACTAACAACCCAGAGTTGGAACGACCGTGATCAGTAATCAATACGACTAACTGCGAGGCCACCAAGTCCCCTTTAAGGACTAGTACAATATGCTTTAAACCGTGGAAACTAAATGAATAGTGGATACTGCGGTTAGCACCAGCTGAACCGGATAATGGTAACCTACTAAAGACATGGAACCATGAACGAACCAATTCGCATAATGGAAAACTACGGGCTTTTTCATATTCTAAAATGTTTATTGTTACATGTTTTTATTGTTGATTGGGACTTCAGTCATCTAGCCAATCACAGAAAACATCTCCTTCGTCGTACATCATTTTTACAGGTTGGTATACGTGCGACGATTTACTGGTATATATTAAATTCAATATTCAGAGTCGAAAACGGCATGGGTTTGTTTGGGGTTTTTCGTCACTTTCAGCAATTTTTCAGCTATATCGTAACTACAAGACTTTCTGGGGGAGGTAAACCAGGCGAGCCATCCAGCTAAACCGGTGAAACCCCTGCCATGGGTAGGTGTCTATAAACCTTAACATGAAGTGGGCG
Source organism: Lithophaga antillarum (assembly GCA_028566495.1). NCBI lineage: Eukaryota > Metazoa > Mollusca > Bivalvia > Mytilida > Mytilidae > Lithophaga > Lithophaga antillarum. The sequence goes on along the minus strand of JAOXYI010078723.1, from coordinate 10,605 downwards.
AGCAGGACTCGAACCTACGACAGCGGTGTTAGGCTAGTGGTTATGAGTCAGCGACCTCAACCACTTGGCCACTCAGGCCCCCTCATGGCTTGGTGGTAATGTTAGAAATGTCATGTTCATTTCACTATTGAAAACACTCCTTGATTGCAGGGTGTGTGGCCTAGTTGTAAAGGTAACTTACTTATGCCAACTCTGAATCCATCAGCATTGTCGTGAGTTCGAGTTCCGAGCACCGCACTTCATATGTTAATGTTTCCGGACATCTACCCAAAGTCGGGGGTTTCACTGGTCAGATGATGCCCAGGCTTTCTTCTACCAGTAAGTCTGGTAGTCATGATAAAGCTGAAGAATTGCTGAAAATGACGATACACTCCAACAATTCCAACCTCTTTGGTCGCATGAATTATTTCATACACATGAATAATTATAGCATTCGACTAATTACTATGTTTTTTTTTTATTTTGTCAATGTGCAGTGCCGCGAAAACGTTGCTTCAGTTTTCGCTGACCTGACTTTTACATCCCCCTTTTCATTTGTTATTCCTCTCCCACTTTTGCAGTAGTATGGCTTGAATTGAAAAGAACTCTACAGGTTTTTTATTGTATGTTTTGAATTTAATTTGTGTGTACTGTCTTTGCAAATCCAGATATGAAGCGGAGAGGATTTGGGATCCCTATAAAATGATCTAAAATCGATTTTACCCGCAATATTTTATTCGTCTGTTTTAAGCCAGAATCTGTATTTTCATCAGTTTGTCTATTGTCTTCTTTTGTAGTTTTTGAGTTATTATTGTGAAGTCGATGCTTGTTTTGCGCGGCCCTGTTGTATTTGGTTCATGTTGGTTAGATTGTTAACATTCGTTGTTTTTTCTTACTTTTTATGTTTGTAGAATGATTCGCTGGTCAAAGATTGACATAATTGCGTTCACGATATACGATGAATATCTATACAGTTGAAGTAAACTTGCACTGCTCTTAAAAAACTTTGTAATGAAAAGGAATAAAGTTAATATCATAATGCAAACGTCTGCAGATGTCATATGAACGATCTTGAATGCATCATGTGCATCAATGGTCTCATGTATACCTAAAAAAAAAAAAGAAAAATTAAAAATTGTGTTTTAAAACTCTTTGGAAGTATTTAAGGAAGAACAAATAATTTACTGAATGATACCAAGAAAACCTTAGAACAAATCTGATATGGGCTCGAGCTTCATAATTCTCCACAAAGTAATTTTAGTCTACTGGTTGTCCCACATACACTAGGAGGTGAATTTTTCTGAGAACTTGCACCAAAGTCAACGCTCTAACCGACTGAGCTAAAGGGGATCTCCCAAACCCAGTTAGTGGAGGCTATGAACCAGTACTCTGAGGAAGGAGCACTCCCTTTACATAATCAATCCGGAGAAAACGTGAAAAACTTAAGATGGTTAGTTCAGGTTTGTAAAGGCATGAATTAATTAATTTTAAAATAACTTTCTAACTATCTTTAAAACTGCATTAAAACTTTTTTGAATTATTATTTTAAAAATTCCATTTTCGTCCCTATATTATAATGTATTGTGTGGCAAATAATAATACTATATTTGTATATTTATAAAAAAAAATGTCTGTTAATTCTAATAGTTACAAGAAAAATTGAAGAGACCTTAATATTGTTTATTGACTGAACACTTCTTGGTTGGCTAGATTCACCAGTGAGTTACGAACCAATTCGAACTTAGACACATATACAAGTGCACATATATCATCCATTTAATAATAAAATACACTTAAAGACCGCAGTTTTTTTTTGCAATATGCAATGCACATTCCAAGTTTAAAAATTGACTTAAATTTGCTGTACCGGACGTGCTTTCGGCCACGATATCATCAGTTTCTTTTCGATAAATCATTATGAAACTTATTTCAATCTATTCATTAATAAATACACTTTAATAATCAATGACATAACTTTGACCGGATTTCAGTTTTTTATGCAATACACATTCAAAAATGAAACTTTTGACTTCTGACTTACAACAGAAAGGCTTCCGGCCACGATTTCATCATTTTATTTTCAAAATATCATTATAAACCTTATATCATTCTATTTCTCAATAAATTCTCTTTACAAATCAATAATATAATTTTGACCGGGTTTCAGTATTTTTGTGCAATACACATTCAAAACTGAAAATTTGACTTATTACTTCCTCCACCAGGCAGGCTTCCGGCCACGATTTCACTATATTCTTTTCATTTAATATCATATATTTTTGCACCATTTAATTTGAAAATGAATTATCTTTAAAACTAACACAAAGTTATTTGACCTTGTTCTCACATTGTTTAGAAATTTGAGTTCAAATTGAAAATTTTCGTCTGATTGATCGTCATCAAATAAGGCTTCCGGCCATGATTTAGGCACTTTATTTTACACCAATAAAAATAAAAGATATACCAGTAGATAGAACCTTTTATTAGCTTTAAAAATCCGTTTAAATTATTCAGACACCTTTACCCGTTCCAGAGATATAGTGAAAAATGTACCATTTCTACCCTTCCGCATTTTAGACCCTCCCCCCAAGTTTGATTCTGTCACTTATATTTTTGGTGTTGTCAACTGTTCCCTCCAGGGGCAAAAAGTTCCCTGTTGAAGGAAGAGGAAAGCAAATACAAAATTTAAAACTCGAGTAACTTGCAATTGCTGCTAAAATTAGAATATTATCTACCAATGCACATTATATAATCCAAAAAAAGTGTGCACAAAATTTGAAATGAATCTGTATTTCGAGGTATTTGGATTTTAAAATTTCAGCACTTCCTTTGCTCATACAGGGGACAGGGAAGTTTTGCACCTCGTGGGACCAGTCCAGAACCGGATTTGATGCTGCAATTACTTTTTCAGAAAACAGTTTATAACTGATCCCATAATAGACGATTTGCCAATTGCTGGTTACCACATGTATTTTGATAATTAGACATTTTATGAACCTGTTATCACTGTACATACTGGTTCTTGGTTTTGTAGAGAGCAACAGAAGAGACGTAAATTTGGTTATTGGTTTCTAAAATAATGAGACACAACTGATGTTTGTTTGATGATGTATCAACAAATAAAAAAACGTAACTAAAAAATCTGAAATACATATGGAATCCGACTAATTTGCATCCACTTCTCCATAGGTTGACACAATCATGACCAAGTGATGTCTGTTTCATGGCAATTGGAACCCTTCATGACCTTTCCTAATACCAATTACCATCTAAATACAGATCGAATCATCAATTCCGGATTTAGATTGGGATTGGAATTGGCAAATGGTCTATTGCAGTGATTCCCAAATATCATCAGACTGACACAAATGTCTGACAAAACTTGATTCGGACTGACAACTTTTTTTGAAAAATTTTAGTTGAACATATAGGAGAAATAGACCAATATGTAGAAGTCAGCTTGCTCCTTTTGGCTCTACTTATCATGCTTATGTATGTTTAACTTGATTTTGTCTTCTTCCATTGTTGTACTCAGCATTATGGTTATGCATGATAGGGTGGTTTGCCAGAGTTTGTTGAGATGGTTTTGAAATATTTTCACATTCTTAGCTGAGGCTGCAGTTTCAGGTAAATTGTTACGAAGTTCCACAACTCTGTTTATGAAATAATGTTGACATAAATCCAGTTGACTTCTGTGTTTACACAATTTAAGTGAATGTTCTTCAGTTACAGTGCCGTTGTTAACTTGTAGTCTGTTTCATGTTTATCATAGATACTAGTCAATGTTTTGAATTTCATATTAATTCCTTACATAGTCATCAGAATTTAATGCTGGAAATTTCAGCCATTTCAGAAATTTTTCTTAAGTTAGATATTTCATGTTCGTTTACATTTTAGTCTCTCTACTTTGTACATTTTCAGCGAATTCAGTATCCTAAACTTTGTATGGATTCCAAACTCTGCTAGCATATTCAAGATGCAGTCTGACTAGTGAATTAAATAGCAAACAAAATGATTTCAAGTCCACATTTTAAAACAATCTACATGTCAGTCCAGCTTACTGACCTGGGTCTGTATACGTTTTTCGAAACCAAGCTGATTACCGAAGTAATGCATATTAAGTCCTTCTTTGAATCTAACTGATTCTAATTCAATTTCTGATCCAGTGTATGTAGATGTTCATTCTTTTGTTTTTTATTTTATGATTTCTGAAGACTGTCAAGAGTTTAACTAACGGGATGAAATTAAAAATTAAACTTAACCATTTCTTGCTCCAACTAAATACTACAGTTCCCAAAATACAAGCGAAATTTTCTGATCACCGCCTGTGATAATGCAGTTGAACAGACCGACAAAATTTCTGTATCATATGCACACTTGTAAACATTGAGATTTTAGATGCAGTGGCAAATTTACATTCTATCACAGGGGTGGTTTGACACGTCTTTGAAAGGGACTGTATAGAACTGAATGAATTTTCAATAAATGTCACTTTCAGCATTTTTAACTACATGTATATCATTGAGGTTAGGTTTACTTGTGAGTAAATTGCAGAGAATCAATTACCTTACACATAAATGGAATGGATTGGGGTCTGTTTTACTTAAATTAATGGGAAAATTTCATTCATATTTCGAGAACTGTAGTTACTAGTAGGTTGTATATATCATGCTGTACTTAATAATTTCTTTATATATTGATATCAGTTATCTTTAATGATTAAAATAATCAGATTATAAATGCAGTGGACTGCTTGTGTAAGGAAAAATTTTGATATCTGCTAGGAAAAAAGGCTATAACCTCAGACAATCATCCAAAGGCTGATAGTTCAAAACTAATCAGGAAAGGAAGTGTAGGCATAATATTTAAAAATAGGAATGGGAATAAAAACTATTTGTATATGTACATGTATAATGTGTTTCCTGAAATTTAGTTAAGTATATGTTTGATTGTAAGAGTGTGCTTAATATGGTTCCTTTGAATGAAAGGAACTAGGATTTATAGAACTGAAGATTTATATGTGTTCAGTGTATCTGTCTTATGGTATAATTGTACTTATACACAAGGGATCTACAAAATATATATGTACACAGACAAGATTTTAGAGTACTACATTTTGAAAAGATTTTGTATTGATATGATATCTACATTTTTGTATTTCAGATTTCCAGATCCTGGATCTGTTATACTGACAGTTCTTTACTTTCCATTTGGTTTGGTTCTAGTCATCATAAGATTATTTATAGCACTTCATGGGTTGTTAATATCCTGTATCTTACCCAAGTCAGCAGCTACCAGGTTTGTAAACAGAGAAGCCATTTTGACTCTAGTTTTACAGTAAAAACATAACAAGATATATAGGTATGCATACCAGTACCTTGCTATAACAAGATATATAGGTATGCATACCTTGCTATACGTGATTGACTGATTGTATGGGACTTTGTGCCACTTTAAGCAAGTTTTCAGCTGTATCCACGAGTTCAGTTTTTATTGGGGGAGGAAGCTGGAGTACTGGTTGAGAACCCAAGGCCTTTGGCAGGAAAACTAGCAATCCTTGTCAACAATCCAACTGAATACAACAAAGTCATGCAAATCAACATCAATTTCACCACATTGAACTTGAAACCACAAAAAAGACGACTAATAAAAAACCAGTGAAAATCAGATCCTGGCTTGGAACAGACACATAAAATGTGGTGGGGTCATATAATTATACCAGTTATTAGGATCCTTGTCACAGCATATGAAAATTTTACATGTAAACTAGGTACATTCAATAATAAACACAGTAGTGACATTGAAAATTTACTCTTTTACCTTTCAGTTGCATAATAGCAGTATTCATATGTACTAATAGGATCTGAAACTACATGTAAATGTTAAGCTTGTATATCTGTATACTCCACCTGAACTGACATAAAAAAATATGCTTCAAATGATGCATATAAATTATGATCAGTATGTGGAGATGTAAACAAATAAAACTGATTTTAATTACAATCTCAAAATGCACCTAATTATATGTACATTTTATAGAGTTTGTCAGCATATTGCCAAAGACCTAGAGTGTGAGTTCCAGTTATCACATGAAGTGACGGAACCTATTATTGCACAGCAGTACAAACCCATTTAATACATTTTCATCATGTTCATAAGACAAAGTGTTCACTCAGGTTTTGCATGGATTATTTTGTTAGTCTGGCTCAAAATGCGTCTTGTATGCCTTCAAATATTTATTAAAACACAGAAAGGTGAACTTTACATTAACTGTTTTTTTTTTTCATATGAATCACATGGGAGTCAAATTATCTCCTGATAGTCTTAGCTGCAGATCACTCATGCCTTGCAGCAGAAAAAAAAATATTTATGATCTTATTTGGTCTTAGCAAAACCTTAATTGACTAGCAGTCTCAGGAATTCATCAGTGATAGGCAACTTGTTACGTCATAAAAACATCTCTTTTTGTTCGATAATTGGTCCTTGCACTCTACAACAAATATACCAGATACAGTTGACTCTCGTTATCTCGAACACAGATAAGTTAAATTTTTGGATAACTCGGAGTGAAATGTTGGACCCTTTACAGTAGAATGTAGCTAAATTTACTCCTAATAACTTGAAGTTTTGGTTAAGTTGAAATAAATTGACTGCTCTCTTTGAGTTTGACATAATGAGAATCGACTGTAATTAAATTTACTAAACACTTCTTCTTATCATGTTTATATCACATTATTTTCAGCTTTATTTTGAAGTCAATATTTGCTGTAGTTGGAATACACATAATGGTATTAGAAGATAAAAGAGAAGAGAAGAAAAAGTCAAAAATACTAGTAGCCAATCATATTTCACATTTAGATCACATGATCATTGATTTTGTACAACCTTGTCATACAGTAAGTTTATTGAGCTATGATTACTTCTGATTTATTTTTGATAAATGTTCTTGCTTTCTATCAGTTTAGAAAAAAAAAAAAAAAAAAAAACAGTACAATTTTCAAAGCTCAGTAAGAAATTTTTCTCTACGTGCCCACCAGTGTCCATAATTAATCATGACTGTCCTTTTAGACCTTTTGGATGTCTACAATCACACGAGAAACACAGACAGCTACACATTTTTTTTTAAATCAATGAAAGGCAAGAAGAAACTATGTTTATGTATTAAAACTGAACTAAAGCAAGTGTTAAAAAGATGAAATTGTAACACCTGAAAGCGTTTGCTGTACTTTTATATGCTGTAAAGGTAAGAAATACATTCACATTTTTAATCATATATACTTTGTAGAAAAGAGGGCAATGTGAATGTAAGTGAACAGAAAGAAAAATTACTTCAAGCACTTGGTTAAAAAAGAAAAAAAAAGAAAAAGTGCTGTAATAGATGATTTGCCAATTCCAGACTTGACTCTAAAATTATATTTTTTTTCCAATAGTTATTTCCCTTAGCATGGGGACATACCGGTTCCCTGTCTGTGCAAAGTCAATGGAAAGAACATACATTTTGTATATAATCTGCATATAATGTACAATAAATTTAATATTGTAATTACATGTACTTGTAAATTTCTTTTATTTGCAATAGAATTATCATATAACTGTTTACAAAGCATAAAATATTTACATATTACGAACAAATTATATACAAAATGAGCGTGCTTTCCATTGACTGTGCATGGGCAGGGAACCAGAATGTCCTCATTAAGGGAAATAACTCTTGTAATAAAAGTATAGTTTTAAAATCAAGTCTGGAATTAGACTGTACTTGGCAAATGGTCTAGTGCTGTTTTCATCCTACAGTCACAATCATATACATTCAGTGTTAAAGAAAGAATATGGATTTAAGTAGACATGAGAACAACCTTGTGTATTATCCACATACAGGTATATTTTATAAGATATAGGAAAAGCAGTAAGAGAAAACAGATGAAAACATGTAATGTTATGGAGAAATAAACAGTATCTGTAACAACTGAAAACAAGTGCTGATAGTAACTCACGATTTCTGAAAAAGTATTGTAAGTCAGTCATGATGCTATATTGACATCATACTGTGAAAATTTCTGATATGAATTTTAAAACTGCTAAAGCATTCAATATTGTAGTAGATTTTGATATTGCTTATTAATTGTAATTTATCATTTATTATTACACAGTAGCTGTCACAATAACTGTAAATATATTTTAATTTAACAGCCAGATTATCAAGGACTTTCTGGTTTTGAACAGTGGATATTTGCATATAAAAACTTTGGAGTTTCAAAGGGGAAAGATGTGTTTGAGAATAATATACAGACCTATGTTTCAGGTAAGTGTACAGTCAAGTTTGGTAATTTCGTCCATCTGGTAATTCTGTCCGTTTAATGTTAAATCAATGAAAAGGGTGGACTTACTGGATGGTCAAAATTACTGGCAGGCACTGTACTAGTAATTGAAAAGAAGTGTATAAAGAGAATAATGATAAATCAGTAGAATTTTTATGGGCCTTGTGATAACTTTTACATTGAGCACTCAGTGATAGTAAACAGTTTATACTTCCTTTGTCTTAAAATACTGGTGTAAATGAGCATTAGGCCACAATAAATTAATTATTAGATTTTCATCCAAACTTTTCTTGAAATAGGTGTGGGCAGGTGAATTTTATTTTGATTTTTCGTCTATTTTGGTGGAAAATGCCTTAAAAAATGAAGAAAAATCTTCAAAATCAAGAATAAAACAATATTTTGTATTGAAAAAATAAGGGTGGGTGGGGATGAAAATCCGATAATTCACTGTGGTCTTAGGGTTAATCTTTTCTGTGAGAAAGGATGGAACTGTGCTTTAGTATGTTTACACTAATTTATATTAATCATCATAACTTAACTTTATAATGTGGTTTTTACTGGCTTATGCTAGCCATTTACATACTACCACATTCCTGGAATAATTTCCATAATTACCACATATGTGGTGTAGTGGTTGTTTGCTCACCTGGATTATGGGAGATTGGGGTTTAAATTCTGGTCAGGTCAAACCAGAGATTTGTATTATATTACCTGCTGCTTCTCCTTTAATCATGCAGCATTCAGGAGTTAGAGCAAGGACTTGATATTAGCTGAAAGACTGCTGACATGGCATTAAACAACAATCACTTACTTATTAATATTCTTGACTGAAAATGTGGATAGGGAAAAAAAGTAGAATCCTCACTTTTGCCAGATTTCCTCCACTTTCAAGTTTTCTTCCCCTGTACCCTAATTATTTGATTTGCAGTCTCCACTTCCTTGTCCTTCAGATATTTTCTGCTATTTCTGTCTTGTCCTAACTATATTTATCTGTATTCCCAGCCCTCTTTCCTTCTATTTCTTTCTCTTCTTTCCTGCCATGTTATTTCTATATCTCCAGAAACCCAATCTGTCCTTTAATCTATCAGTCAGACTTACATGTAAATGAAATACATGTCTATACAATTTTTAATGTTTTGATTTCAGTGCTGTCGGTTTCACGAATATTAAAACTGACGAATTGTTAGTGTTGATTATGGAAAACTTTTGATCTTTCTTTTGCACTTCATTAATCATACTGATAAGTGCAATTTTCTGTTTGGGACTTGAAGGTCAAGTGATATATGCATGTATGACTTTATCAATACATATCAGTGATTTTGAGCTAAATTTAGACATGAGGTACAAGAACCTAAGGACCGTTCAAGAAAAAAAATTTTGGGGGTTGTGGGATGAGAATAGTATAGGTCAATATTTTTATCTTTTACAGAAAACAGTAATAAATTTCCAGTTCTTCTCTGGCCTGAGAAAACAACTACAAATGGTAGAAAAGGATTATTAAAATTTGAGTAAGTATAAAAGTTGAATTTTTCTATATGGCTAAGTAAAATCTTAGTACTATATACGATAGTTTTCTCAAGTCAACCAACATATTCATATACATGTATATAATTAATCATATTTGGCTCATTGCTAACATTTTCAAAAGCAAAAACAATGTTCTTCAATAAGCAGTATGTCACAATCAGGTATGAGTTACATTCTTTTAAACTAAAATACATTTGAAGTAGTCTTATATTGGAAAAGGGTGTTTCTGACCCATTAGTTCAGGCAGTTGATCACATCTACCTGTACATGTCACTGTAACCTTTCACCTGTAAGGTGTAAGGTCCTGCCAGACTGACTGATGCAAAAACTCTGGTGCGTAGAACTTGCACCTCATGTGACAAAGTTTGCCAGTTACTCTATGAAGATTATTGGTTCTTTCCAGTATTCTGACTACCTCTACACCAAAACAAGTCACCACAATAAAGCTGAAAAATTACTTTAAGTGGCATGAAGCCCTATTTAGTCTGTACATCTGTAAGGAAGAACTAATACTGTTTGCAATCAGTGAACTTGATTATTTTTTAGATTATAGTGAACTCCACTTAATTGCATACCTGTTAATAGCATATTCCTCTTCTTTGCATAGAATTCTGCAGCACAAAACCATTTACCATATAATCAATGTTAATTATTCCTGAAAATTGCATATTGACTTCTTAATAAATTCCTCTTAATTGCATAATTTAATTTCTAAATCATGAATATTTTGTCAAATTTTCATATAATACTGTGTACATTGACAGAAATATTATGTTGAAAA
>JAOXYI010078613.1:0-12398 GCA_028566495.1 Lithophaga antillarum | reverse complement strand
AGTCATTTCTAGAAAAATGTAAAACGAAAAAGAGAAAAGCAAACCTTAACTGATCAGAATTTGCGATGACATGCATTTATTTTGCATCTCATCCTACTCCACGCGATTCGTCAAACTACTTCAACTCAACAATATAACCGATATGTCATCTTCCTTGGGGTTCAGAAATATTTTTCTCATATTTTCGGATTTCGGAATTTACCGTTTTTCACCACGTTGATGTGGTAAGAGACCACCTCCTTTGTTTCCGCCTTAATTGAGAATAAGCTTTCACTATGCTATAAAATGTATACTATAACTTGTATAATATGTCTACGTAAATCGCCAGTTTTCATCATACAAAATATAGCTGTCTTGAATTGGTTATATCCAAACAAAAGCCTTAATGCACATCTAGACAACTCTGATGTTTTATACAGATTAGTTTGGTGCATTTACAAGAAATCAGTACTTTTGTATATTTTAATTCTTTTGATTTCCATGGCAACAACAGCCATCTTGAACTAGTCGAATGGAAATGAAAGCCTTCATGTACATCTAGGCATCCTTAGAAGTATTATTCTGAAGTTTTAGGAAGATTGGTCCAGCAGTTTACAAAAATCAAGTTTTTAATCCTTTGGTTTTCAATACAACGGCAGCCATTTTGATAAATTCAAACTAAAATTCTGAAAGAGAACACTCAATAACTATTCCGCCAAACTTTTGATGCTATTAATCATGTAGTTTCAAAGAAAAAAAACGTGTTGGACGGACAAAAAAGTCTGACGGACGGACGGAATGAGAAGAGGATTCCTATGTACTACAGCCTTTCTAGACGGGGGTATAAAAATACATGTAGTCTTTTATTGTTAAATTTTCTATGCAAATATATCTTTAGGCAAATTTCAAATAAATCTTCAGCTACCAATCAAAGAAGCGATGAGCAGACTGGTAACTAAAAGTATGTTTACCTCTCAGATTGATAAATTTTAAGTATAGGATGAAGAATGAAGGCAGAAAAGCTTAGAAATAAAAGGGTTTTAATTTATATTCTTCTGTTTTAAGACTGCTTAATCAACGTAAATACATACCTGAATTCTTTATCCAACTTACAATTTGCAAATATTCCACAAAAATACATACACTAAATAGTGATCAATCAGATTAGTGGATCCATCGGAACTGAAGTTCGTAAAGTGTGTCTATTATCACCTAATAAAATTATCCATTGAGTTGCAACCAGAAAAACTATATTCAAGCACCTAATTGGTTTCACTTGAATGATTTTGGGGTAGACATAATTATTTTGTAATCTATTTGATTCAACTGAGATTTATATACGAACAGTCAACTTAACTTAAAGTATTACATGTTCTTAAAACACCTTGTATAACAACAGGAAACAAAGGAACTAGTTTGAAAGCAAAGGACGGGTTGCGATAAGCCGATTTTTTGCACCCTGGTTTCGTTGAAAATAAACTTTTACCGTACTAATTATTTTGCATTCTCTTTATATAGCTTTATGTCTCTTCTTTATAAAATGATGACGTTTCAAACTGTATGTCATTTTTGTGCTCCACAGATTGAAATGTGGGGTACCTTAAAGTAAATTTTACACTTTGACTAAAGGAAAATGTCCCTACGTATGCGCACATTATTAAAAATTAAGGTAGACGCGCATGTATAACCAACAAATATTTTTGCCAGAAATTGGACGTACAAGAAGCATTAAATTCTATTTTTTGTTTACGCATGTGCGTCATACTTCAATATTGAAATATGCTTCAAATTGCACTCAGAGGTATATAATACAATATTTAAATATTTGAATGTGACTAGCATAGAGTACCAGCAAGATCTTTATACAGTTAATGCTTATTTCATATGCAATTTGTAGCAGAAATATTTTGCTGATACTCCATGCGCGTCATAGTTAATTTGTACATAATGTTCACACAAGTAGTGACATTTTGTCCACATAATGTTAATGGTTAAATAGGGTACCCCTAATCATCAATCTCATGAGCAGAGAAGGGGCATGCAAATTGAAAAGTTATAATAATTTTAAAAAGTACAAACATATAGGTATAAAAAGGTAGATAGATTTGTTGGAATTAAGAAATTTTGTTTTCTGCAGAACCAGGGGCCAAATAGAGGCCTTATCGCGGTCCGTCCTTTGAATTCTTATTTAATTTTTCTGCTTTATTTGTAGGTCCATAGACATATATGTATTGTCAACTGAACTTCAAAGGATTAATGCCATGAAAACTATATAATGAAATTTCTACTGGTGCTAGCTTTGTTATGTTATATCTCCAACGCTACTGCGGATAGCTTAGATGGTTCAAAACTATCTGATAAACTTAAAAAGATAATAGAAGATATAGGCGGTCCATACATGCAGGTAATGGAACTTTCGTCCATTTTGCTGTCATATAGATTTGTCATATCATAGGTTGAGTGCTAAACAGCAATTAAAAAATGAAATACAGAGATAATAGATTTATTTTGACAAAATCTAGATTTTTAATTTTTTTTCGTATTAGTAGCAGTTCATATAATTTAGAAAAAGCAGTTTTATTCTTTTCGTGATTTCCCTCTCACGCAAATGCGTTATGTACTGTGAGAGTAATTTATCTACAATTGAAATCCCTTCACAAATTTATTTCGCTAAATATTCGTTTATTCGGTCAATCCTTATTACAGTTAACGAGAAAACATTAGAACAAATGACAGCGAAGCACGATATTACGTATGGCGGCCGATTTACAGTAAACTTATTTCGTAAATGCAACATAAGTAATTAGTTATTAAATACTTATCTGAATAATTCAGTGGATATTTAATCAAAATATACAACAGCATAGTGATTTATATTTACCTTGTTTATGGAGCTGTATGTGTGTCCGAATGTTAGGTTGAATAAAAGCTGATTGTACTTGACTTTTTCCATAAAGTCCTATTTCTTAAAGCTGCCATTCTTACGCGAAAATGCTTTAAAGAATTATGTGAGGTTAATATGGCAATAGTAGAATAGCAATAAGTGGCCAAAATTTAAAGTCCGAGCACAAAAAGACAACAAAGAGAAAAACGAAATAAAAGGAACTGAAGATAGGACAATACGAACACACCCACACAAAACCAGAAGTGAAAACAGGGGCATCGATAGGGTAATCTTCTTTTGGTCTGCACTCTGCATGTAACAGCCGTCGTGAAGTCCTATTTTTTATGCCTGTATTCAAGTCACAAATCGTAAAAAGATAATAAGACTGTATTAATGGATCTGTTGTAAGATTTTTTTTCTTTGCTACAGGATATATACAACAATCTACCTTACAAAACAAAGATAGACGATGGAAATAAACTTTTGCAAGATGTGAGTATATACAGCTTAAGGTTTGATTTAAAAAAAACGAAAGTAGTATCACTGTCTGGATTAAGATAAACTACGAATGAATGCATTAATCGTGAACCAAGTCAGTAAGACTTAATTAGGCACAAATTAATACGATTAAAGACTCTGATTATCAGGACATGTTCGCATTACACTGTCGCTGTGCTGTGCAATTTGACTACTTTGACTGTGAAAATATTACTTTGACTGTGAAAATATTTTCAATAAATATTGAAGAATACATGTAATATGCAATCATCATTTCTTATTTAATATGTTAACAAAATTTAAAATTTTGAGATTAAACAAATATTGTTTAACAAAATCTGCACCAATTCATAATATAAAGTAGATGTATATAATTAGGCCTTACGATAATTTAAAGAAGGCAAAAGATATTTTTGGATTTCAACTATCCATGATTTTTTTATCATTATTTTAGTAATGTTTGTCACAAAGAATAAAAGGGAGCAAAACTACACCTTTCCAAGGGTTTTATTCTTTTAGAGTATCTAACATCAAACACAATTTGTTTGTGCGTGGTGTTGATCTTGACTTGGTTGAAATTGGGTAGGCCAGTGATATACGTAAAATTTCTGCTCATGCGGTTTATATTAAATGTTTAATACCCCTACGGGGATTAGCTGCTTGAATTTTTAGATAGGGGTGTGTGCCACTAAAGCCTTGAAAACCGGATTCACATTTGTATTGGAAAGGGAAAAATGTGATCCATGTTTATATAAATGTCGTTAATATCGACTTAAAATGTGATTTTTACTGGCAACCCTTGTCCAGGGAATAAATAATTGCTAGACTATTAGTTACACAGGAAAAGCACTGCTTATGGAAGTTTGATTTATTTTAAACAGGAAATGTATCATTATTTATGTACGAATTTAACTGTTGAAAAATATTTAAAGATCGGTGATTATATACTTACGTTCAGATTTTTTTAAAAAAAATAATCCATGTGTCGCTCACAAAATTATGATTATAAACCATGACGTACTTCCGTCATTTCTCCTAGGGGTATTTACCTACTAATTTTTTATATGTGTAAAGGTAAATATCAACTTTTATATATATATATGTGCTTGTATCACATCAATGAACCAAAGATGAAAGATTAAGTGCGCAGAATACGTTCAAGATGTTGAATTTGAAATTGAAAATGTTTGATTCTAATGCACCAAATATTTGTGGATAAAGATTAAGTAAACGATGTTTAACTAAAATCCATTCTAAAGAAATTTTAATTGAACTTACAGGGTTAGACATATTCATGCTTACTTCTATATAACTCGTTCAATTCTATATAATATTCCAACTGGACTAATTAAGCATTTAAAAAGCACGTAGGTATACCAATTGCTTGCCGAAAAAATAAACAGACTTTCGAATGGAAAAATTACGTATGAATCAGAGATTGAAAGGTCTAATAAGTTGTACTTGCATGTAGCCGTTTGTGGAAGTTTCATTGGACGACAGTGCCAAATTACAAAAATTACACTTCAAATAATTTTAGTGCTCGTACAATTCATTGTAACGTTTTATTGAAAACGCTGAATGTACATAATGAAAGAAAAGAATTTTCCTTCTGTTCTGTTTCTGTTATTAAATGTAAGAAGACTACTCATCAAAGTGGCTGAAAAATCCACAAAATTATACTTTCGCGAAAATCAACGTTCACTTTTGTTGTTCGTGATGTCACAGAATGCAACTCAAAAGATGGAATGCACAAAACTACGAACTTTCTTGTTAATTACTGCTTCAGTCTAGGATTAAATGTCAGTTTGTTGAACACTTTACAATTCATTGTATTTTCCAATTTGACTAGTTCAAGAAAAGTATACTTGAATCTAGACTGCAATCTTTATATAATCTCCTCCTTATTTAATGCGTGAGTGAGTTGGCAGAGTTCACACATAAAATAAAATTTACTCCTGTATCAATAAATACATAATTTTCTGAACATGTTTCTCGTTGCAGATTCGGACTAATATTGCATCCTCTCCAACAAAATTAACCGACAGTTTGGAAGCAATAAAAAGTAAGGTTCTTCAAAATGAAAAATTTACTTCTCAACCAACTCTTCCAGTGTGTTGTCAGCAAGAAGGTACCTACACATATGACCCAAAGTGTAGACATATGGTAAATTGATATTCCTATTTTATTCTTCACATTGTTATAGGTAAATGTATGGTGGTAAATGAAAAATTAATTTTCAATGAACCTTCGTGACCTAGTGGTCTGGGTAGTTTGTTTACATCTACCTGCACTGATCTTAATAGCTTATCACGTCTAAAATTTGTATTGAAGCTCGACTTTGAGCGATAGCAAAAATGACCATACACCTACTTATACCTGTTTGTTTTTCAGTTACTTGCCGAAAGTCAGTGGTTCCGGCTTCCTTCACCAATAAACAGATAGCCAGAAGATCAAGGAACACAGTTATTTCCCCTCATAGTTCATTATAACAAAACGTCTCTTAAAAAAAATCGCACCTGCTCAATCTCAATAAAATTTACTCCGCTCAAAGTTTGGTACAAGTGTCAGAATTTATCCAAAATGCGGAAAAATTCACCAGTATTGTTTGAAATGAAAACCCACAACACATGTACACCGGTATGGTTAAAACCAGAGACCTTCCGAAAATATAAATTTTACCTGTTTTTATCTGACCAAACAGCCACTTCCTGGTAATATATCACCTTCATTTTTATTTTTAAAAATTTATTCCAACCCTCTTCTTTCATCTGCACACTAAAAAACCCAAAGTAAAGAGAAAACCAAAGAAACAAAAGCAGGAAAAAATAGACTAAAAATATGAGGAACTATATTCGTGGACACTAAAATAAAGGGACCTAACTGTGTACTCGGGCCAGAATATAGCCGAAGAATTGCTGAAAGCGGCGTTAAGACCAATCTAATCAGTGAATCAATTTATTGTCATAACAAAATGTCCAAATTATTCCTTCAGTAGTGGATAGATGGTAAAACGAATCAATGAATAATAGATACAATTCATCAACCGGGAATCGATTATTTCATGTCTTACTTTCGTACACTTAAACAAGCCTAATAAATGTAGCAATGAAATAAGTCCGGTAGTAAAATAAGTCCAAACGGAATAAAGTTACTGGGAAAATAAGTCCGTGGACTATCTTTACTATGAACAAATATAACCTGGACTTTTCTAGGAAAATGTGTAACTTCAGATCTATTTTGCTAGTAATACTGGTCTGTCCGGACTTATTTTACTAGGACAGAGTAATCGCTTAGATAAACACCAAACGTTAAACGTAAATACATACTACGTTTTTCAGGTTGATTTCTCAACAGCTTGTCTCACGAAGTCTCAAATTTCTGATGATACTATTATCTACCTACCAGAAGATATCGGTGTTACTATGGCAACTAATTACAACAATAATAAGAACGTTTTATGGCAGCACTACGGTACAACAGAAGGCGTTTCTATAATATACCCATCAACATACTGGAACGATTGTGAGAATTACGATCCAAGATTTAGGTATATTAATGTCTGTCATATTTTACCGAAAAAATGATTTCAAGAAAAAAAAAAGATAGCCACATTATACTGGCGTATTTTTTCATCAATAGGACAATTTCAGAAAGAGCGGGTGGGCAAATATTCAAACATGCAATACTAAACTATAAAACTGCGTAGTGTCGTCTGCGATTGGACATGGAACTGATGCATGTCTAGTCTTGAGTGTCATTCAGTCATAATCAACATTACGTATGATAATGCATTGCAAATATTGCTTGCGCTAAATTTAGCCTTGCTCTTTTAGCATATTTGTTTTACATCTTTAATACAAATTCATGCCTGTAGGCGTGACTTTTTTTTCTCTAAACACGTAAGCTTAACTTGATCACTTGCTTTTGATACACCATTAAAAATCTTGAATCTGAGATTGCTAGTTGTAACTAAAGTATCAGCTAGCAATTTCCATTATTAAAAAGTATGAGATTTTTTAAAACAACAGATACCACTTAAAGTCTAATGGACGATATGGGCATTGCAACAAATCTTATCAGTGGTGCTGAAAGCCAAATGTTTAGAAATCAAAAGAAATTTAACTTTTGAATGCGAGAAATGCTATAAGTTTCCATGCTTAATTATTTTAAAGCCGTACTGAACAATGTATTTTCTGACCAGAAACATTGTTTTTCCTAATATGAGGGTAAATCAAAATGTTCATAGCCTCGATTTCATTTGCATATAGTTCAGTTTCATTTTAGAAATCTATAATCATTTATAAAGACGGATTCCAGATCAAGGACCGATATCCTAAAATAACGTGGCAAAGTAACTTCATTAAATGGAGAAAACTAAACTGAAACAAATTTCATGAATATATGAAAGGCGTATTTTGGGATGACTGCCCTTCATATTCAGCCATTAAGAAATGGTCTGCGAAATTTAAGCCTGGCAGAGAAAGGATAGAGATTGAGATTGCAACATCTGACACTCAATTCTAGGCTGTTCACCCCACGATTATGGTCGATCAGTGCGTGACTATTCAGCATGTTGCTAGGACTAATGGGATTAGTTTTGGGTCAGTGCAGTCAATTCTTACAGTTAATCTTAGCATGGGCAAGCTCACGGCTCAATTGGTACTACCAGATTACAAGCTGACCAGACTTAACATTTCAAGAGCGCTCTTGACTCACTATCAGAGAAATCACTCAAATTTTCTTAGGTATATTGTAGCCCAGAATGTTATATGAGTTCGCTACTTCAATCCAGAATCTAAAACTCAGAGTGAGGAGCGGAAACACCAGGGTTCTCCATTACCAAAACAGTTCAAGAAGGTTGCATAAGTTGGTAAGCTTATTGCCTAGGTTTTCTGGGATTGTAAGGGAATAACGGTTGTTGATATCTGCAGTATGGTCGCACGAATACTGGCCAATATTATGCAACAGAATTATGACAACTGAGAGTGTATATTAAGGAAAACCCTAGCAGAAAAAACTCGATCCAGGAGTGCTTCGTCTTCAGGATAATGCGCCTATTCACACCAGTTGCAGTGAGAGCAGCGGCAAAATGTGGTTTTAAACTGCTACCACACAACCTTTATTCTCCTGATCTAGCACCCTCTGACTTTAATCTTTTCCCTAAAGTCAAATCTCACCTGTGTGGAAGAATTTTCAGTACAGATGATGTGATTATATATGCCGTTGAGGCCTTTTTACGGGACCAGAAGGATGACTCCTACAAGAGAGTATAACAACACTTGAACATCACATGGAACTGCGATTGAAGTCGAGGGTGATTACGTGGAAAATATTGTGTAAACGATTTTATTTCGCACTGAACATATTTGTGAGGCGACGAACTTTTTAATCCTCTTTTGCAGAATTTAAACTTCAAAAATGAATTTTTCTGTTTTTATTTTTAATTTGTAGACCTGACTTCGCAGCTACGGCTTCACCTAGAGACAAGGATGTTGTTATTATGTTGGAATCAAGTTCATCTATGAAACTGCCATCAGGAGTTCAGGATAAAGCTAAGATTGTTATTTCAAAGGAGGCTGCACGAACTGTCATACAAACTCTTAACCCAAATGATAGGGTAGATATACATGATATCTATACATTAATATAAAATCGCCTCTTTTTACAGGATTTTCGTACATGCATGAAATGTGTCACTGTTCAATTTTTTGTCTGGAAACAAAAAAGGAAGAAGGAAAAATAACTTTATATTGAGATGACAGTTCAACAAAATTCGTACACTGTGTTTATTTAGGCTTTCCCTAGTAAATCAGACTGAGTTTAGAAGAAATCACGATAGTGCAAAACATATATTTATTCTAATATGTTTTGGTCGTTCCCTTACTTTCAGGGATGCGGTATTCTCTGTCCAAACGTGATTACTTAAACTGAATGGAAGGCAAGTTAAATTGCATTTTATTCCACTTTTCATACGCGAGACTTCATCTTCATTCTATATAGACATATCTCCCGGTTTTCATGGGAGTTTGTATTGTCCTAGCTTTAGCTTTCAATGTTGTGTCTGTAATCTACTTCCGCGTTTGTGTTTCTGTATGATCCTTTGTACATAACAGTTTTGTCTAGTTCAATGGATATTTGACTTGTGAACTTCGGTATTCTTCTTATTCTATGTTTCCATATAAGATATATTTTTCTCAAGTCGATTTTTATTTCATTCATAGGTAGCCGTTTTGTCATTTAATAGCGGGACCAACAGTCCATCCGGAAGTTCCTACGACAAATGTTATCGAGATGAACTTTCTGTGGCGTCCAAAACTAATGTCGACAAGTTGATAGAATTTGTCATTCTGATACCGGAGTCTAATGATGGAAAAACTGACTTTGAAAAGGCTTTGGTAAAAGCTTTTTCATACTTTGGAGCATCAAACAACGAAAGCGATGCGACCAGAGGTAATTAGTCCGTTTACAAAAAGAAAAAAAACTATAATGTTATCTTTTTATTAAAAAATATTAAAAAAACTTGACTTGGAACAGACACGGCTGCAAATACTGCATTAATTTTTCGGGATAACTTGTATCCAGCAATCACTCAAGATATCTTAATAAAACTTGAGACTCCAAATTCTTCAAAATTCTACGGTATCAAGTATGGCCGACAGAGCTGATTCTTCAATATGACATTATGCACTATATATATATATATATATATATATATATATATATATCATACTATAAATTCAAAATTTAGGAAATGCAAGTGTATTTTTTTGTGAGTTATATTGACAGTAACCTTTGTGACTTCTCTTATGGGACATTACATCTTCCCACCTTTGCTAATGTAACAACAACCAGATTTACTACCAAGCAGGTCCTTCTGACAACTGAATTGTCTCGGTAGTATTATTATTACTTTTATTATTATTCCTTCATTTTCAGACAAAGTCATTTTGTTTCTGAGTGACGGTGGATTCACACATGGACGGGATCCTAGGGAGATAATCAGAGATGAAAACGTGAAGTTACAAAACCAGGTTGTTGTCTTTACTTATCTTCTAGGTCCAGGTATATTGAGTAATTAATTAATGTTCATGTTTTTATATTTCTTTTATCATAAATATATATTCTAGCTTCCACTTTTGATCCTGAATTGTACTGTCCAGTCGAATGAATTCTTAAAATACCATATTTGGAATAACAAAGTTCTGCCAAGTTATTAATTTTAGTGTGTGACCAAACACAATATGCTCACCCACGATAAACTGAATTATATAAAAAGCTTATTTCATTAATTGTTCATTTCATCAGTTACATACAAGAGTCCAGAAATGTAAATATAAACATTCTCGAAAAAAAAAGTTTAAAAACATTCAAGAGGAGGGATTGTAAACGATTTAGTGAGAAACTGAATAACTAATATTTAATTTGACAGTCATAAAGGCAACCATGACAGAACTAAGTTCATAAGCAAATGAAGAATTTAATTTCACTCTTTAGTGTTTGAAATCCAGACAAAATAGTCTTAAAGTTAATTTAAGTATACAAAATATTTCGAAAACAAAAATGAATTTTGTCGCCACATTAATGTGAATTATGTACAAATATACAGATTTCTGTCTCGAAGATAACACTTAGAGTTTCGTCTTACGCGTGATCAATTATAGTTAATGTGTTACAACGAATCAACACATTTTCTCTATATAAATTCACTTGGAGAAACGTACCTATTGTCGAAATCTTTAGTTTATTCCGCTAATGTCCGAACTCAAGATAAAGGATGCACGTGAACTAAAGAATTTGAAAAATGAACCCTAACTGTGAACATTCTGTTGTTTTTGGAGGTATAACTGATGAAGTGGCGAACCAACTAACAGACATGGCAACACAAGCCCTATCCAACTCTTCATACGGATTCATCATGGTATGTATCACTCTGTTTAAGTTTATATGATTTATCATAATTCCTATAAAATTCGTATAAAAAAATAAGATGAATTACGCCTTGCTGTCCTAACTTCGTTTACTTTTGCTGTGGAACCAGAATGCAAAACATATCAATAGACAAAAGGTATGGGCATATAGATTCTTCCAATGTCATTCATGGATTATGAAGATTTTCCTCTCGGTATTCATGTTGCTAATACCTGGAAGAATGTGGTTATTTCTGGAAGCCAAATGTACTAAACACATAAAGCAAAACATTTCTATATCATGATCTTATGCTACATATATTTCTGCAAACAATCAGAAAGAGGATGAAATCCTGACACGAAGATATCATTTTCAATGATCAAAAACTTACCATTATAACAGATATGTTGGGAAAGGTAAATGTTTATTACATCGGATGAGAAAAAATAACAAAGAAAACTTTCAAATAAATGTTCCTATACTAACCTTCTATTTATTTGGTCTTTTAAGAAGGTTTGTAATTATTGAAGGAATACTTGGATATGGCATGTATAAAATTAATCAAATGAGAATGTTGTGAAAAAACTTTAATATTTCAAATTTTCACACCAGGCAGTAGCTATGAACACGATCCAAAACATACCGACCACTTATAAAACATTATGAACATTCAGGACGAATATACAAATCCAGAAATATTGTTTGAAGATTTAAAAGTCACTCATGCCAAGGCGGAAGGTTTAGTTTCTATACAGATTATATATATATTAATACAAACATTTTTCTGTTTTTTAAATTTAGGAAGGGATGTTTACCTACGTTGACCAGAGTAAACACAAGACACTTGCAACGGAAATGGCAACCTTTTATGTTCACCTACAGCAGGGAAATACACATTCTATTTGAGACCGTACTATGATAATCAGTGCTTTAAACACTTCTCTCAGTCAGGTGAAAGGACTGAAAAATGAAATTATTAAAATACAAAATGTCATGAACAATATGAACTGCTACCAAGCTGCTTCTAGATGCGTTAGCGCATATGAGACATTTAAGTATATCAAGACAGACCGGCAATAAGTCGATATTTAACAAATAAATTCAAAAACGCTGGTATGATTTGTGTTTC